>JAXGGT010000054.1:1897780-1930232 GCA_035583425.1 Marsdenia floribunda | reverse complement strand
TTTTTTTTTTTGAGGAGAGTAATAATGGATTCATGATTGAAGATGTATTTTAAAATTTTAAAAATTATTTATTATTTTATTATAAAAATTACAATTTTTTTTTTCAATTATAAAAATAAAATTACATTAAACTAGCATTTTTTTTTTAAAAAAAAGTGATATAATAATGGTGACTAATATATTTATATAATTGAAATAAATAAAATTGAGAAAAATTGGTAAATTTGGTCTCAAATCTTTTGATTATTGGTCTAGTTGATCAAATTTCTTTATTTTTTATTTAGTAGGTCCCCAATATATAATAAATTTGTGCATTTAATCATTTTATTTACAAAATTTGACTTGACCAAACAAAGATTTTGTGAAAAAAAAGAAAGTTCAAATACACTAACTTATTATATATTGGAGATTTATTAAATAAAAAATAAAGAAAAGAGATTGAGGACACCAATTGTCCTAAAATTGAAGGTACCAAATTCAAAATACCATAGAGTTGAGGGGTATTTAAAAGGATATAATAAAGGAAAGAAGACAATTTTGTTCCTCTCCCGTTTTCCCCAATCGTTTCTCTTTCCTCCGTCGCCACAGCTCGCCGCCTCTCTCTCTCCAGCCAATCAAAAGTCCCAGTCCTAGTCGTAGTCAAAATCCGCCGGAAGCAATCTGTACGTGATATTTCTCCCTATTAAACTTAGGGTTTTAGAACTTTAAACTCGAATAGGTTGAACGGATTCTAGGTTTTGGAGTCTATTTGGTATTAGGGATAGATAATAGGTGTGGCTGCTACAAATCCATTACGCGAACCAATATTTGTCGAAGTTTCTTTTCGTATTTCGCTATATAGACAGATTGTGTTTTGCAGGCAGTTTAAGAATGGCACATAGGCTATTAAGAGATGTAGAAGCGGATGGATGGGAAAGATCGGACTTTCCAATCATATGCGAGTCATGTCTTGGTGACAATCCGTATGTTCGGATGGTAAGCTTCTGTTTTGTCCTTTGAAAGGAAAAAAAAAAAAAAACATTGTTGTTTTCAAGTTAATAGTAGTGATTTTAAGGTTATGGTCCATCCGAGTTCAGCTCATGGTTTTCGTAAGCGAGGCAGTTTATTTGGCTGGGGTATGTCTTAATGTAACTTGGTTTTCTCCTATGATTCCATCTATCTGAAACTTTTAAAGTTTGAACTATTATGTATATGTTATTTAATCTTCGCGTGAGGAATTGGACATAATTGATTTTGGAGTAAAATTTTGATTTGTTTTCAACGAAGTTAGTATGGCCTGTCAGTTCCATTTCAGAAGTAGTAATTTGTACGGAGTTTGGCTAGAAGAAAACTTGGATGCTTCATTAAACTGGGAACATCTTTCAAACATATGTTATTCTGGCTTAGTCAAGCATGAAAATTATATGGGTGCCTTGGGATGGTTCAAAATGTAAATAGGTTCCAATGGATAATATGGGTATTCACTTTCTGCCATCCTCCTTGGATGTGTTTCTTTCTGGGTACCTTTCTTATTTAAGGTACTGCTATTGAGTTTTAGGAATCTTGTTTGATGTAGTATGCACTCTGTGGATTCTTTTTCATATCTCTTCTCCACTCTTTAAAGTTAAGGTTTCTGTGTACGATATGATTTTTGGAAGCTTTAATTTAGTTTGCTTTAGAATCATATTTGCATTTTGGTATTTCAAGTGCATGGTTTCACTTCAGCTTTCTGATAAGCAAGGTTCTAAGTCTTTTTTCCATTATAGTTGTGTAATTAAAATCTAATTGTTCTTAAACCTCTATGGCTTTGTGTAGACAAAAGCTGACTATGACAAGGAGTGCAAGATATGCACGCGGCCCTTCACGGTTTTCAGGTGGAGACCTGGTCGTGATGCAAGATATAAGAAAACTGAGATCTGCCAGACTTGCAGCAAGCTGAAAAATGTTTGTCAGGTTTGCCTTCTGGATCTTGAATATGGACTGCCAGTTCAGGTTCGAGATACTGCTCTTAGTATCAATTCAAACGATGCTATTCCAAAGAGTGATGTCAATAGAGAGTACTTTGCAGAGGAACATGATCGAAGGGTATGCATCTTTGAATTTTGTTTTATTATTGAAAAAATTATTCATGACTAGGATGTCTTTTCTGAGTTCAGCTGAAGTTGTGCAAGATTATGGTTAAACTCGGTTTGAGTCTCTCTCTCTTTTTTTTTTTTTTTAATTTCTATTTTAACTGTGGTAGAAGTGTTGATATTGTTTGAGTGAACTATTAGTTCGTGGATCTTTAATGGGCTGTAGTGTAGGGATGGTGTCTGGGGAAAGTATTACTCCTGGACATTATATGTTTGATTTTCTTTGTGGATCAATAGTATAATGAAGTTTTACTCCTAATTTTGTTATTGTCGGAAAACACTTTTTTGGGTGATCAAGTTAGGAGTTAGAGATCAGAAGCTAAAACATATGCTTGTTGCCTCTTTTCTGTTGACTGCTTTGAACTTATTTATGTTTTTGCAGGCTAGAGCTGGAATAGATTATGAATCTTCCTTTGGAAAAGTTCGTGCAAATGACACCATCCTAAAGCTTCAGAGGACAACTCCGTATTACAAGAGGAATCGTGCACATGTTTGCAGTTTCTACGTCCGTGGTCAATGTACAAGGGGTCTTGAATGCCCATATAGGCACGAGATGCCAGTTACTGGAGAGTTATCGCAGCAGAATATCAAAGACCGTTACTATGGGTACGGAGAGTGCTTACCATTCCTTCATCTGAATTTGATTTCCATGTTTTTGTTTCTGTGCTATATGATATGCACTCTGCCGAATGCTGATATTGTTATTGGTTGAAATCCTTAGTTTGCTGCTTTGTTTAGTTTAGAGTTTGACTGAAGAATATAGGATCGTTCACCTACCCTGACTGCTAGTGGTTAAAAAATAAATGAATTAATGAAACAAAATGCTATTAAAATACAACTTCTGTCTCTTTCTCATTGTCTCTAGAAGTGTCTGAAAGTTTTTGCAACTTTCTTGAAGCTGCATTTGTCAGAAAATTTCAAACGCTTCACAGGAAGCTGACCAACATGAACTAGGAGACTAGAATTTTTTTAGTAAAAACCAACCTTGATTGTAGTTTTACACCAATTCTAAATAGGCCATGGTGGTGGTGGTGTAATGTTAGTGAACAAAGTTAGACGTGAAATTCAAGGGAGGCAAGTGGTAGTGAGCCAAGTGCTTGAAGTGCAGTTGTTGCTAGTGAGTTGATGGGCTCAGAATGTGCACAAAAATTAGTAGGGCTGAACGGTTATAGTTATTTGAATTGTTACAAATTAAACATACAAGCAGAAAAAAATAGTTGACTAAACTTGCAAGTTCTTATTTAGGTGATTTAAACTTCATTTATTTGATCTAGTAGGACATCTAACAAGTGTAACATACTGGTAGTGATAGTGTTTTGCTTAGAGCATTTTTGTATGGAACTTCGCTTATTATTTAACTTTTGTTTGCAGAGTTAATGATCCAGTTGCTATGAAGCTACTTAACAAGGCAGGGGAAATGCCTTCTCTTGAGCCCCCTGAAGATGAGGCTATTAGAACTCTTTATGTGGGCGGTCTCGATGCAAGGATCACAGAGCAGGACTTGAGGGATCACTTTTATGCACATGGAGAAATTGAGTCCATAAAGATGGTCCTCCAACGTGCCTGTGCTTTTGTAACTTACACAACAAGAGAAGGTGCAGAGAGAGCCGCGGAGGAGCTTGCCAACAAACTGGTGATAAAGGGTCTGAGGCTAAAGCTGCTCTGGGGGAGGCCACAGGTACCGAAGCCCGAGTCAGATGTTTCTGATGAAGCAAGACAACAGGCTGCAGTGGCTCATAGTGGATTACTACCAAGAGCTGTCATATCCCAGCAACACAACCAGCCTCTTCATCCACCTGGCACGGGGGACCAGCCCCCTGCGGTGCCCTACTTCAATATACCTCCATTACCTCAGCCAGAGAGGACATACTATCCCTCGATGGATCCTCAAAGAATGGGTGCCCTTGTTCCATCTCAAGAGGGAGCTTCGAGTGGGCCATCTGGGTCAGGTGAGAACAGAAATGGTCCAGAGAAGCAGCAACCAGGACAGCATTTTCCATACCCAGCTATGCCTCCACCTCAAGGCCAATTCTACCAGCCATATTATCCACCACCATATGGATATATGCCGCCCCCACCACCACCACAGTATCAACAATATCCTCCTTATCAATCTTCAATGGCTCAACAACCCTCCAGTAGTGAGCAACCGGCATATCAACAAAAACCACCTGGAGGAGGAAACCAACAATACCCTCCTTATCAGCCTAGGATGCCCCCAGCACCTGGTGGTGGTGAACAATCAGTATATCAGCAGAAACCAACACAAGGAATGGAACAGCAACGTCCTTCTTACCAGGGTAGTATGCCTCCGCCGTCCTCAGGTGGTGACCAACCAGCTAACGAGCAAAAACCGCAATCAGTTGCAGATCAACAATCATAAAGCTGCAAGGATCTGTTTAAATGTTATTTTTGCTGAATCTGTACTTCTTTTGGCGGTTGCTCATTGCTGCCAAATATTTTTTAGATACTTCTGCTGTTTGAATTTTTTATGTATGATGCACTGGCAAAAGAGGGGAAAGAAAAAGAAAAGAAAAGAAAAGAAAAAGAGTAAAAAAAACGGAAGAAATATGTAAGATGAAGCTCAATTTTACTCTTATTTTACCATCCCTTCTTGGTGAGGGAGCTTTCAACTTTTTCTGAGTTAAATTTTTCACTACATCTCTACCTTGTTACAACATTGGACATTAGTTTCCTCATCTTGGAGGGCATCAATCATGTCCATTTTATGATGGAACCTACTATCACTCTTTTACAAAGTTAAAGGGCATCCTAAATCTTCTTCACAAGCATCCCAGGTGCATTGGCAATAGTTTTAATTGAGATTAAAATGCTGAATAGAGAGGAATAAATTCATCATTCCCTTTTGCCCGATGTATTGTTCTTGATCTATTAGGATATGCTAAATTATTACTACTTAAATCGGAGAATTTGCACGTCTACAGTGCTATCAAGACCATTTACCCAAAAAAATTTGAGATAAAAGTTTGATCTAAAGGGTTTATTCACTCCTAAACTAACATTAATATACATGTACACGCATTTGGTTTTATATAAAAGGAATATTACACTATTACTTATATATATTTTTCAACTTCTAATTTATGTGATAAAGTTTTTTTTTTTTAAAAAAAAAAAATTTCAAAATTTTTTTTTTTGGCCTTTAACTTAGTGTATGATATTTTGTGATCATAAATAAAATTATTACCATTTTAATAATCACTTAATCTACAAATCACAATCCCTATTTAGGTGACACATGGGTTATCAAGGACAATCTGTTCCCTTTCACAACTAAATAGAGACTGACACTTGGCCCCTAACTCTAGTCTCCATGCACCCTACAACACAGTATTATTTCTTCTTGAGTCTGTGTCACAGTGAAGCTGAACCCTACGCAAAAACCCCTAGAGAAACAGAGACTCCGGCGTCTCTCACACAGTAAAAAATGCCCGGACCTACGTCACCATTTACGCCTCTCCTCCTCCGGAAACTCTTGCTCCGCTGCTTTTCTTCCTCAGCCACCACCCAAATTCGCTCTCACCACCCTCAACTTTTTGTATGTAGTACACCTTCACCAGCACATCTCCGCCATCTATTTGCTTTCTCCGACACTCCTGGGCAGCTTTCCTCATTTTCCTTTTATTTTTCTTCGCCTTTTAGATTATTTTCTTCCCAAACTGATGATCCGAGGGAAGAAGATCCCTTTCTTGGTGAAACATACAATGGAGAAAAGAACCCGTTTTTGGATGATCCGAATGACAAAGATTCCATTGCTCAATTCCTTTCCAGTGAGCTTCTGAAGGATTCTAATTTGGAATCCCTCTCTCTGCAGCAAAGATTGGACCTTTCTTTTTCTCATATCAATCTCACACCTTCCTTGATTCTCAACACACTCAATCAGTGCCCTGATGCTGGCCGTACGGTTCTTGATTTCCTTAGATGGGTCAATTCGAGACCGAATGTCGCTCTTAATGATGAGCTATTTTCTTATTTTGTAAATTATTTTGGGAGAAGAAAGGATTTCAAAGCTGCACATGATGTGCTCGTTGATGGGATTGGAAAAACGGGTATTAAATGCTTCGAATCCCTTGTTGATAGGCTAGTGAGAGCAGGCCGGCCTACACAAGCAGTTGCATTGTTTGAGAAAATGGAGAATGATTACGGGTTCACGAGGAATCTAGATTCTCTGAAGCTAATTGTTTCTAAGCTGTGTGAACATGGTTTTGCTAGTCATGCTGAGAAAATGGTGAAAGATTTAGCTAATGAGTTTTTCCCTGATGAATATATTTGTGACATGTTAATCAAAGGTTGGTGCGTTGATGGAAAACTTGAGGAGGCAAAAAGGTTAGCTGGGGAAATGTATAGGGGAGGGTTTGAAATTGGTACTTTTGCATACAATGCAATTCTGGACTGTGTATGTAAGCTATGTAGAGAGAAGGATCCATTTCGCCTTCAATCTGAAGCCGAGAAAGTGTTGGTACAAATGGAAGAAATGGGTGTTCCACGTGATGTGGAGACTTTTAATGTCTTGATTACAAATTTGTGCAAGATTCGGATGACAGAAGCTTCGGTGGATTTATTCTGTAGGATGGAAGAGTGGGGGTGTTACCCTAATCATACCACTTTTCTTGTCTTAATTAGGAGTTTATATCAAGCAGCCAGGGTGGGAGAGGGTGATGAAATGATTGATAGGATGAAATCTGCAGGGTATGGAAATGCACTTGACACGAAGGAATATTATGGGTTTTTGAAAATTTTGTGTGGCATTGAGAGGATTGATCATGCTATGAGTGTCTTTGCTAAGATGAAAGAGGATGGTTGCAAACCAGGACTCAAGACTTATGACTTATTGATGGGAAAATTGGTTGCTCATGGTCGTGTTGATAAAGCAAATTCTCTTTACAAAGAAGCCGAAAGTAATGGAGTTCCTGTTGAACCAAAAGCATATACATTGGATCCTAGGTTTGTGAAGAAGAAACCTACTGCAGTGAAGAAGGAGAAAAGGAGGGAGACTTTGCCTGAAAAGATGGCCAGGAAGAGGAGAAGCCTTAAAAAGCTTAGACTAAGTTTTGTGAAGAAGCCAAAAAAAATGATGCGTCGTGCTTTTTGATGAGTTAGCTCTATTTGCTTGTATCGATTCCAGTTTTCAATGAAACTAGGAATGCTGCTATTTCCTTATACAACTCCTATTTTTTGCAGGTTGGTGAACTTAAGTTTGAGCATCTTTTCCCTTTGTTTTTTGTAATGTTAGGAGAAATGGTAATTAGATTCTAGCTCCAGTATCTTTTTTCCAAATAAAATAGCTAAAGTGAAATTTGTCATGTAACTGTAGGATGTCAACATGGATGGATTCAATTTTTGCAGCTGATGATAAAATTTCTCTTTGGTACCTATTGAAGGCAGGATGTGCATTTCTTTTATTTTTTTTAAAGCTTGTGTCTCAGTTTAACGATGAGAATACTGCATTAGTTTAGACGGATTTGGTTTCTCATTGTGTATACAGTATATGTTCAATTGAATCTCTTAGTTCTGCCTCACATTATTCAATTGGACGACTAGAAGAAAATGGCCAATTTTTCCTATCTTGCTAATTATCTTGTCTGATGGATTTCCATTCTTTTTGTTTAATGTTCTAACTTAGGGTCAACCTAATTCTTTTTCTCTTGAATGTATACTTCGTGTCCCTCATATAAGAGGTTTACACTTTACATTATGGTCTTAGTACCGAAGATTTTGAAACCTCGTGCTTTAGATCTTACGACAGAATTTGAGAACTCACAACTTGCTATTACAATCCCTTAGCAGTGTTCAGCATGTTAGTTCAAGATGTAAAGGATTATGTCTAGATGATAAATTAAACATCCCTCTTGGCTTAACAGTCAAATTTTTAGGGCTGTTTTATCTGCATCCCCAAGGGACAGTTCTGCCAATTCGTGTGTTTATAGTGCTACCAAATATTGACTTTCCTAATATGACCTCCAACTCTTCGAGGTGACCATGGTAATTAACCTTCTCTTAGGTCTGTGCATGTTTCATTTTAATGATTATTGATATTGGAGTTAAAGTCCTTCATGTTTTTAGTGAAACACTAGCTTGATTAGATGCATGCCACATCTACTTATCAAAAAAAAAAAAAAAAAAAGGATGCATGCCACATCTGATTATCTCATATGGATTGCATTGATGATGATTGTGTGTGTATTCTTCTATTCCGCATGTCGATTTTGTGGCCATGTTTCTTATCACATGGTTATAGTGTCCTTGAACTTCCCCCATTCATTTGTGTGCAACTGAATGTGAAGCGTTAAGAATAAGAGTTGTCGTATATTCTGCTTTAAGGCCTTTGATTATTTATTCCCAGCGGAAACATCCTCAAGGTATAGACTATAGAGTCATAGGTAGACTGCAGCATTGAGTCTGTTTCGAGTACCCTTGTTCTTATGGGTGAAGGATTCTCCATTCAGGACTAAATCTGTGTTACCAAAAATTTGGTCCAAGGTTGTTAACTTTCCGACCTCTGAGCTAATTCTGCATACTTCTTGGCCATGACTTCCAAGTTTAGCTTAAACCCTTCTCCTACAGGGAAAATAGATACTACCAAGAACAAATTTTTATTCATTAATTGGAATAGATGACTTATTGGTTCTTATTGTGTTCTTAAAGCTTGATAAATTGGAAAGAGAAATTCTAATCCCAGTGTTAGTTTTTCAGTTTGTGAAGCAAGGGCCCATCTGCCTCATATATGTTGTGTTCTGTTTTCGTGCACGTTTAGCCATATTTAGCCGTGAAGATAAAGGGAAAAACATGAGATCATTGAGTTGTATTGTATACCAGTAAAGAATAATATTAAACATAATCTTATTTCTAACAGCCAAATTCTTGATTGTTGGAAGATGTACAGTAATTTTAAACTACCAAAGAAAAGAAAAATGAAGTAAACTACTTGTCAGATGATGAATCAGATGTTATAGGGTAACCAATTCCATGGCGTCTGGTGGGAAAGATGACAAACAACAAGCTGCACATGAGGCCGATCCCAATTGGAACTATGTCAAGAACCTCTTGTGTCTCGTGGGCAGGCGCGGGATAGAAGCAAGCAAGCACATTTTTATCCCTGAATGCCACTGCGAAAAAGACCAGCACGGAAAGGATGGCATGAACCACGTCAATGAAACTCAACCTGTACTTTCTCAGGTCAGTCCCTGAAGCTGCTGCGGCCGCAGCAGGCAGTTGGTCGAAAATCCACAAACCGTTCGGAGTTGCAAACCCGTAATAGACTTGGCCATCTGACGCCTTGAAGCTATCAGTGAAAGAAGCAAGGAAACAGGAAGCAGCAAGAATGACGAGTAAGGCAATGGTCATGGGCCGTGTTGCCGCATCGCACGAGCCGTTGTTTGTAAAAATTGGCGTTAGTAGTTGAAAAGCCAAAAGGGTGCCCGTCGGGAGAAGGTTGGCAAGGTAGGCTGTGCTCTCGAGTGCACGTTTGTAGAACGACGGTGGTAGTGTTGGTGGCTGCTTTTGAGAATCCGGAGCATGATCAGAAATGGATGCTCCATTGGAGTTGGAGGATGATGCAATTGGTCTTGTCCTCCGAGACATCATTTTTTCGATTCAAGAATCCAAGATTACTAAAACCTTCTGATACAAAAGCTTCAATAAAAACTACTCCAAAGGGAAAGAGAAAGAGTAGAGAATTCAACACTTCTTGGTTGGATGGATGAATCTCTATTATTTCTAATGTGAGGACAACAATTTATACGTACACACATTTACATTTCCATGAAAAGGGTTTTTTTTTTTTTTTTTTTTAAACATTGCGTGTTCATGCTCCATACTTCCACCAGAAGAAATCCTGGGTCTAATTTATTATTATTATTATTATTATTATTGTGTTTCATTTTAAGGCAAGAAACTGAAAAACAGATTTAACAAAATTGTAAATACTTCAAAGGCAAATTGGCATAAATAGTCTCCAAATTATGGCTATTTGGTGACATTGATCATTGAATTATGTTAAATTATGTGAAATTAGTTATTTCGTCAAATTTTTTTTTGTTATTTTACCATTAATTTAAAAAAAAAAAATTCAAAGACATTTTAGTCAATTCACAATAACATTATATAAAATAAAAATATATTCTTGATACAAATATATATAATCATTTTTTCATTTTCTTCACTGTACATATATATATATATATTGTTTTTTTTATTATTTTTTTTAATATTATAAAATGACTATATTTTTTTTGAAATTAACGGTAAAATAATAAAAATATTAATGAAAATATTAATCTCATACAATTTAACTTAAATATCATACAATTTAACATAATTTAAGGATCAATATCACGAAATAGATATAATTTGGGACTATTTATGCCAATTTGCCATACTTCAAAGATTTATTATATAAGACTAACTACTAAAAATTTAAGGATATGAGAATGAAAGTAGGAAACTTTGAAGGGATCTTTAATGTCATTTTCACTCTTTACCGTTTTTGCTATCCTTGGAGGAAGTCCGTCTATGGCTGTTACGTGAGATGACAGGTGGCAATGTAAGAGATGGACTAAGTCAGAATTGGTCCCACGTTAGGCCCTCCGAAAGGTCAGGTCTGGGCTCTGGAATATACATTTGTTTTTCGAGCTCAACCAGTTCCGCTTAAGGTGTGTTTGGATTATAATTATTTTTGAAAAAAAATTATTTTTTTTTAGACTAAATTTTATTAGAATAAATGTTGTTTGTAACATTTTTTAAAATAAATTTCATGTTAAAAAAAAGTAAGATTAAATATATAGATTTTATACAGTGTAATAATTATTTGTGTAATCGGTTTTATGGATGAGAGGAGTCTCTCCATACTATAGTAAACTCTAAACCAAGTCCAATTTTAGCTAAAAGATGAGCAACATGATTAGAGGATTTAGAGGTTGAAATAGAAGAGAACAAAAATCAAGAGTAAAAAGCAAAGATTTAAGTGTCTCAACAAGATGGTCAAAGGGTGACAAATTAGCTTTAGCACTTGGAGTTGGGTGGCCAAAGGAAGGCAGTCCATTTGGATAATCAAGCCAGCCTGGAAAATGTCACGAACCATATCATAGCTCTGCCATAACTCAGAGGAGTTCCGCATGAAAAGCTGAAAGAGCACTATGAAGAGGACCAACACCTGAGATGAGAACAACCCCTGAAGAGTTCCTTAGAGCAAATCCAAACCCAGCACCCTTCGAACCAAAAGATGCATCCACGTTGAGTTTGAGATGGTCCCGATTCGGTGGTAACCAGCATGTCGGGTGTGGCTGGTCTAGCATGCGTGAATATATCTGCAAATGATGCAAATGGTAGAGCTGCAAGAAGCTCTTTGAGGACTCCACAACCATAGTTGGCTGGACCACTTTATCATTGAAGCAGAAATCGTTCTGTGCCCCCAAATCTTCCATAAACACATAAGCAACTGATCAAGAGCATGGAGAGTTCCACCTTGCTTGTCAAGGAAAAGATGGAATAATTCCAGCCAAGAGGACACCTGGCGGACCAATTTCTGGGGCTGAAGGCCAGCCGCATTCCAAACTGCTTTGGCAAAGGAGCAATGAAAGAAGAGATGTGCTTCTGATTCCACTTCTTGGCAGCGGGGACATTGATTTGAAGGCAGGATGTGTCTTCGTTGCAAGTTGAGTTTTGTAAGGAGAGCAGAATGACGCAGTTGCCATACAAAAATGAGCACCTTTGAAGGGAGGGTGCATTTCCATAAAACCTATATATTTAATCTTATATATATATATATTTGTGTAATTATTTGAAAAAAAAAATTGTTATTATTATTATTTTTTTTTTAAAAAAATATTTTTTTAAGAAAAAAATGTGTAATATTATTTTATTAATAATATAAATAGTATTAATACTCTAGTAAGACTCACGATATTGAGGTGACAACTTAATCTACAATATAAGGGATAAACACTAATTAAAAAAAAAATAATGTCTAAATATATAAGATTATTAAAAATTAAAAATTTCTTACTCAATTTGAATAGTGGTAAACATACCCTTAAAATCTCACATTGGATTGAGAAATCGCGCCAAAGTTTCATGTTTGTCAAGGGCAATGTGTCATCAATTTTACTTCCCAAAATAAAGAAAAAAAAATCCCCGACTGTTGCTCTGCCCTTTTTTTTTAATTTGTTTTTACTTTTAAGCGGAGTTAGGAAAAATCCCATTGACACTGATAAGTGGAACTATACTTCTCTCACTCTCTGAGAAGGTAGCCATTTTGCTTCTTCTCTTTTATTTTAACAGTTTCTTGATTTGTCTTCTTTTTGTTACAATAAAATAAATGATGATCAGGACTTGCTCGAGTAAATATCCCTTTCCGCTGACATGCAAAAGGCTCTTTTCTTTTTTTTTTTTTTTTTTCTATTTATTATTTGCTTAATTTTATCCTGCAATTTCTTTGTTTCATTACTTACCGAGCATGCTTTCATATTGGATTTCTGCATGTGGGTTTTTTATGTTTGTTCTTGCTGTCTGAAATATAAGTATGGATAAATGATTGCTGTCTTGCATATGTGTATATATGTTTTGGCTAGAAATGTTTGCCACGGGGATTTGTTGTATATCTGTGTTATAAAATGTGTAATACATTTATTTGATGAGTATTAACTGCTGTGTGAGCTTTGAATAAAAGGGGTGCAATGAGAAGTGCATTTTGCAAGTTTCTTGAAAGGAAGAGTCTTTCATATTTTCAAGTGAATTGATGATAACATTTTTATTCATGTAGCTGAAAATAGAAGGAATTTGATAATGCTTCTATGATTGGTTAGAGGTTTCTGGACTTGCCTAGATGCCCATTGCTCGAAGGATCTTGTTTTGAATGATTTCTTGTTGGACTTTTGAGATGAGTAAATAAAAATCTAAGTTTGGTTCTTTATGCTTTTGGCTTCAGGAAGCACCCCAGTATTCAAGATTTTGGATGTGAAATAAAGGAAATATGAAGCGTAAGCGTGGCCATAGTATATGCAACCCTGAATTTTCTGAGCCTGTGGGTGCTAACAAGACATCCAGGAATTCTGATGATCACTGTGGTGTTGAAACAACAAAAGCAGCTTCTAATTTAAGATATCAAAATGCTGCTTTACAGGATCCTGTCCTTATTGAGAAGACAAATGTTGACAATCCAATACATGGAAGAAATCCCCTAAAGAATGTTGCAAGCTTTGCAGCTGAGTTACCAAAAGACGTTGGTTCTTCAAGCACAGACCTGTTGACTAACAATTTACCATTGTACAATGGAAAGGGACCAAGATTATCTTGTCAGGATTCTCAACACAATGAGAACGAGTTACATGCTGCCTTGTCAGTATGTTTCACGAATGTGATTTTCTAATGTTTTTGGAAAAATGCAAATCATGAAATATCGTTCTCTTACATGTTTATTTGTTCCTAAATGAATATGATAGTTCTGCTCATTTTCAGGTGATTAAGGAGATCATGAAGATGGATGCAGCTAAGCCATTCAGTAGTCCTGTGGATCCAGTGGCATTAGGAATTCCGGTATGTTTTGCTCCAAATTGATACAAAATCTTCTATTAGCATTTTCTTTTAAATCCTTTTGTATTTTTCAAATAATAAAATCTCGTTATATTTTTCTTTGTGAAGGTGTTCTTTCCTTTTCTGTGAGCTTGGGTTTTTCATTTGATGTTGTGATGGTTTCCATTCTATGAGATCAAATAAATACCTTGCATCAAAATTGAGGATGGTTATGGCTTAGACCTATAGTATTCTCTTATGTATAATTGTGTCTACCATTTAGTAAAAACACCATAACTCATTCTTACTAAGAGATTTAGAAATAAACTACTTGTGAGATGAAGGTGGTTAACAAGAAATAAGAGGGATCTACCAAAGAAGATCCTTCTTTCTGTTTCTTGAAAAAAAAATTGAAATTTGTATGAACAAAATGGAAAGCAAAGGTTGAAACTGAGTTTCACTTTATAAAGTGGAGCTATTACTGAATTCTGGTTATGCAAGTTCTTATCTAAATAATTAAATGGATTTGGATAAAGAGGGAAACTTTTGTCCTGGAAAAATTTGTTGTGACTCTTCTTTTCAATTTTAAGTTGTCCCTGAAAAATCTACATAAATATTAATCAATTTCAGAAGGTTGTATGAAAAGTTATGTCGTAATATTTCTTTTGCATGTGCCAAATTGATGGAAAAAAAGAATTTCTTCTACCTAGTCACCAAGTTACCAATTCTTGCACAATCATATTGGTCCTCAGCCATTTTATGGTGAAGATTTATCAGTCATGGTGGCTGAATTCATGTGATTATCGCCACCATATTACTCTGCTTTTTTCAGGAGATCCACTGCTTTTTTTTTTTTAATTTAAATATTCTACTGATTGTCTTTTGTGCCTAAATACTTATTGAACACATCAAAATCCACATATGGTCTTTCTCTTGTTAATTATTGTGTTTGCTAACTGTATATTCTGTTGGCATACATGTTTTGTTATCTCAGTTCTGAAAGTTCCATCATCTTACTTTATCTTGTTGTTTTGGTTATTTCTTTATGATGGGAGCTCTGTGCAGGATTACTTTGATGTGATTGATACTCCTATGGACTTTGGTACCATATGCAACACGATAGAGTTGGGTGTGGAGTATGAAAACTCAAAGGATGTCTATAAGGATGTGGAATTAATTTGGGGTAATTGCTTTAAGTACAATAAGAATGGTAGTCATATCTTGGAGCTCATGAAGAAGGTTAAGGATAACTTCACAGAGCATTGGAATGCAGCTGGGTTGTACTGGGAGCAAGAAGAAGCTAATAATGGTAAGCTGGTGAAATTATATTTATCCAATGTCCAACTGCTGTTGATACTCTTCTTAATTTGTCTAAGATGACTGAATTTTGGATGTGGCCTCTTGCTGAAAGAGAAACTGTACTTTTTAGTCAATACTAGAGTTTGGAACAAATTGAACAAATTGTCTGAAATATCGCTTTAGGTGAATTCATAACTTTAAATGTTTTCTATTTGGAACTTCTGTCAAGTAATAGGATTGGAGAAAACAATTGTACTTATCCCAGATTCTTTCTTAATCCTTTTAGTGGCTTTCCATTTCTGTTCCCCTTGTATGACTACTGACTAGTGCATCAATTGTAAATCTTTTTCTCTTGATTTTAGATCTATGTAATACGTGAGATGTATACTGGTTTCCATTTTCGTACTAGTATATTGGACATTTTTCTCTAATCATGTGTATGATACAATATCAGATGATTGGGACAGGCAAAATGTCTAAGAACTGACTTATTGTTGAATTCCACTGATAGAAACCCAGTAAATTCAGTCCCATTATATTTTTTCCTGTCTATAATTAGTTATCCTTGATATATGCAGTGCAAGTGGAAAGGAGCCTGCCCCAGGCTTCTGGGCATGGCATGCCAAACATGCATTCCTGCCCAGCTGGTTCCTTGATCAGCGATTCTTTCTTCCAGGAGCATCCAGATTCAAGAGGCACATGTCAATTGCAGCAGAAACACAACCTACCATGTTGTGGCCATGTAGATCAGCCTAAGAAGGTATCTTCCCAGTGCCGGTGTTAATGGAACTATGGAGAGTTGCACTCTTCCCAGCCCCAAAAAGGCATGATTACGGCTGCTGATGGTATTTGCCCACAGTCTTCGCTGATGCTCATGTTTCCTGGTCTTTGGTTCTTTGATCTGTGTGATTTCTTAAATTCTTCTAGGATACCTACGAGTAGAAGTAGATACTTTCAGTTTCTTTTTTGTCACAATAGTCTTTTTCTTTGAATGTTGCACATTAAATTACTTTTTGAGTTACAAATGTTCCCATTCCCAAGCCCTTTTTTTGTCCTATTTTGTTGTGTTCACAACAGTTTTCGGTTCCCCTTTTCTGCTTATGTATGTTTAGTCAGGTTTCTGGCACTCATATTTTGGCTTTCACAACATAACTGGTTTCATGAACTTAAATTTTTTAATTGTTTTGATTATTATATGAAAGCTATATTAAAATATAAGGAGCTGTTTCAAACAATTCCAAGCTACAGAAAGTTGAAAACCTTTTTCTGGTTTTTCCTTTTCATGGTGATTGAAATAAATGGACAGCAATAAATCTCATCGCAAGTAAGTGCCCATCCTAAATGAAGCTTCTGTTATTGAAACATCAATGTCTATATATGTAAAGTTTGGTTTCGCCTGGTTCTTTATAGGGTGGGTGTCCTTGCATTATGTGTTCCTGTTTTGAATTTTATTTGCAGTATCCCTGCATGTCTAATTTCCCTAAGCTTTAAAATTGGATATGCAGAACCAAGGCTAAAGTTTCAAGTTAATGAATTTGATTTAAGGGGTGCTTTAGGAAAAAGTAAGTAAATGCGAAAAGAATTCCATGCAGATGTCTAAGAATATGAAAATGTTCATGTAGAGATAAGGACAAGGCAAAACTAAATGAGAATACAATTATGAGGATACATATGGTGCAAAAGTAAAAAATTTAAATCATTACTTTTTTCTTATTCAAAAGGGAGTTTTAAAATTACTAAAGTAAAATTTTGATCTATTGGTAAAAAAGATTGTTTTACCTCTCACAGCCATCAACACAATAACGGTGATGAGGCACTCTCCATTGCTTGTGAGTGAGAAGCCTACATTGTTGTTTTGAGCTTCAGAAGTAAATATCTTTTAGGACAAGTCTGCAAACATCTTTTATAAAGAGGACAAGTCTGCAAACATCTTTTATAAAGAAGATGATGGTATAAGACATAAGGAAATTTTTCCGAAAGGCATTCACGAAAGAGATTAGCATGTTATGATTCACTTGACATGGAATTAGTATTTCTCTATATGTGTTCCTGTGCTTAACTGTAACTGACTGATATAAGGACATATAAAATATTAATGAATTGTTTACTGTTGTTTGCTGAAGCTAGAGAACATGCTTCTGAAATTCTTGACTCTCTGTAGAAACTCTCTTTAAATCCAAAAGCTGAGTGACCATGAAGTATCTTACCATTTGTTTAACTTAATTTTTATTATCTATGGTAAGATTCCTGATATAGTGGGTCCCTGGACTCTGTCGAGCTATTTTAAGCAATAGTTCTTCTGTTGTAATATTGTTCTAGAATGTAATTACCAAAAAAAAAATATTGTTCTAGAATGTTACCTATCTTGGGTAAGATGAAAATGGCATCTTTCTAACATTATCTACTGCTGACTGACAGACTGATTTTTGTCTCTTTCCCTCTTGTTAAGGCCATTTTCGTTCCCCAGTTCATGGACTATTCTCTTTCTCAACGTGCAAATGTGAGCATGACTGCACTTTGTGTCCAATGACTGGGAATACCAACTACCAAAGGGAGTATCAGATGTTTTCAGACCATAATCATGGGTGTCAAAAGTCATCAATGTGTGCTGAGCAATACCACCCTCAACAGAAATCCCATCAATGCCACTCAAACTTGATCAAGTGTTGTGGGGGTACTGAGCCAGATGTGACACATAACTTGAGTGCAGGTATTATAGAACTTATTACATGATGCTCAACATAATCTTTTATGTTTATTGTTAAGCTATGCTGGAGTATTTCTTCATGAATTTTATTGCTAAAGTAAATTATCCCAGAATGAAGGGTTTTGCTTCTCTTCCTATCTCTCATGCTCTGAGTGCTTAGGAAATTGTAACCATTGGTTCTGTTGTATCACTAGGACAGAAAATCAGAAGAATTTGTATCTTTGCCTTTAACTGGCTATGACGTTTTGGTGTAAGATTACATCCATGAAGATCCCATCTCCACTACTTCAATATTAACTAAAGCTTCAAGTACTAACCCACTTCATAGATCTTTTGAGTGTTTTCATTCTTATCCGCCGTAAAAATGCAGAATATTTGGATGCTACAACTGTTCTTGTTAAATTTACATCTCTTATCTTTTCTGTTCTTTGTCAAGGATCACATTTGCACTCGCCTCTGGAATCTAGCTTGAGGTTGACAAAACACAGGCTTGAATATTCGCTGGCTTCACTTACTTGTAACCAGCAACACTATCAGATGGACCCAGGCCAAATAGAGTCATCCTCAATGATCCACAACCATTCGGATCAGCCTCAGCAGCAATGCTACCAATGCAATCTAGACTCTGGTCCACAAGATCATTTGCAGCCACCAGAGGGGGCAAATATTGGTGTTGAAGGTATGCTATAATATTCATCATTTTACATCAAAGCAGGCTCCTCCTGTCAACATTTGTACTTTGTGCTGATAATTAGTTGTTTTCTTGTTTTTTTTTTTTGGCTAATGTACTTTGGGTTCTGCAAAGAATTATGCTGATTATTCTTTGGATTTATCAACCAATTCATTCCTTGCACGCTTAATTCTATCAATTGCATTTGTTCTAATTGCGAGGAATGTTGAAAATCATATATTTAAGACCATATCTCTTTGTTCTGTGCATGGTGGTGTGTGCATTTCTGATTTGGGGTATCCATGTAATGATTTCTTTGTGAAGGACGTTCTTTTATGTCACATCCATCAGAGTCTACTGTTAGACATGATATATGCTGGGCAGAATCTTCTGCTGTGCCAGTTACTGATGATGGAAGCCAAGAGCAGGAGTGTCAGACGGATCCAAGTGAGTCAGAGTTGCCACCATTGGACCACAGCCCATCACATGAGCCAAAAGGAAATGACCACCTTTCTCAGCCAAGCTCAAGTCCACAACCAGAATCTTCCTCTGCACAGGCTGAGGAGAATCATTGCAATGGAGGTAACCTATCAAACATTTTTCTTATAGTTTCATTTTTTTTAAATACTTTGTCCGATTTCCAGATTTTTCTGCCTCGTTCAGACCCTATTAACTTAGCAAGGAAGACTCTTGATCGAGGACCGACATGGTGCCCTAGCATGTTGAGAGAAGGAAAGAGGATATCAATCACCACAAATGAGGTTGGAGAACCAGTTGGCCGTGAAGCCCAAAAATTCATCAGGTATCTGGGCATTCTGGCAAGGGACGGGCATGTGGCACCTCTTACTTATGTTGATTGGAGAGCATTGCCAGAAGCAAACAAGGAGAAAATGTGGGAAGAAATTCAGGTGGGAACTGTTCCCTTCTTTTTCTATTTTTCTTTCCCCATAGTTAGCTTAAATTGATTTCCGGCATTTCCATGACGACAGGCCAAATTTGAGATTGAGCCATCATGTAAAACTTGGGTTCTGAAATCTATTCGCAAAAAATGGAAGGACTGGAAAGCTAAGTTGAAGGTGGCACATTACATCACTCATGCAACTGATGAGGAGCGTTTAGCAGACCGGAATGTGAGGGTCCTTCCAGATCAATGGGCATATCTGGTTTCACATTGGAGTTCCGAGGAGGCAGAGGTACCTCCTTAGCATGATCCCTGTGCATTGTTTTTTAAATCAAGGAAGTTACTATATATCTGCAGAATTTAATTCTTTATACGAATGCTCATATCTCATTTGGTATACCAGAAATGTAGTGCAAGGAATAAGGCAAATCGTGCACAGCAGAAATTTGGACATGCCACGGGAACAAAGAGCTTTGCACGGATACGTGAAGAGGAGGTAACCATATATATTTTGCACATAAACTGCATTAGTCCATCTTCTGAGCACAGTTAAATTAACAAGTTTCCTTCCAACAAAACAGCGGGCAAAGAGGCCTGATGGAAAGGTCCCAACTAGGACAGAACTATTTATATTGACTCGTACACGCAGAGATGGGAGGCCTGTAAATGAAGCATCATCTGCTGTGATTGTATGCCTCAAATGAAACTTTTAACCTTTTCCCAAATAGATTCTATTGTATCTGTGATTGCAGGGATTTCTAATTATTCAGACATCTGGATTTTCATTGCAGTCACAGCTACAAGACATTGCCAGCCAAGAAAAGGACACCTCTAAGAGTACTACTTCTACTGATGATTTCTTCTCTCAAGTTATTGGCCAAGATAAACGAGGTCATGTTCGTTGTAGCGCATTAGATCCTCCACGTTCTGAGCTTGGGACAACAAAACCTACCCATGACGAGGCAATACAAATGGCATCCAAAGCCAATGCTGAAGTACGAGAGATGAAAGATAAATTGGTGGCCGTGGAGCAGACTTGTGCCCAGATGGCAACACAGATGGCTACAATGATATCAATGATGTCATCCATGAATAAAACCGTCACTACTGAGAATATTCCAAATCAAGTAGGCTTACCATTACCAATTAACCCTGGATCATCTTAGACTTTCACCAAAATTTATTATACACAGTACCTGTTTTTATGTTAGGTTCCTAATAACTCTGGCACTTCTGAGACTTCACCGTCGCAGCAAGCAAAATCTACACCATTGAGAGGGAGAGCAAAGGTTTAGGGTATGAGACAGCCCAGGTAGCATACATCCTTTGCAAGAAACTATTTTTTATGTGGTTTTTTATGTCAATGCACACTTTCTTCACCTTGCCATCATCTGCTACCATTTTGATAGGTTATCTGGCCGGATTTGATGTTTCTGTAGCTGCTGCTGTACCTTGTTTGGTGAATTTGTCAATGTTTCCTGGCTTTGCTGCTAGATTTTGCATAAACCATGACATGGTGGAGACTTTTGGCTTAATATCTTATGGCATTTTGATTGTACTCTTTTTGAAGCTCTCAACTGCAGCCAACTAATACCATCCTTTTTCCTTTTTAACTGTCAACTCTACAATGCTTATGCAACTAATGTCTCCCTATAAATGAATCTTCATTCCGTTTCCTTCTGGTTTTTTAACATGGATTTTGACAGTTTTAGCTTTGGGTGGTGGCAAAATTGGCATATCTTTTTACTTAGGTATCTTTGTCTAACTTGTTACGTGAGTAGTTCTAAGTTAGATTTAATTTAGAATAATCTCGTGTTATATTTTTATATGTATTATTGTTTTATAGGACTCTTTTATAAATTTCTCTTGAATTAATTAATGCAAAAATATTATGTTTTTGTCAACAGAGCTTTAGCCGAGTGGCATAAGTGCTCGCAGCACATGCTGCATTTGGTAGTACCCACCCCGGACACTGGACTTAAAAAAAAAAATTATGTTTTTTAATTTTTTTTTGTTGAATTTATGACCTTTCGAATTATAAGTGAGTAGGTTGTTATTAATTGGATTATATGTGTTTGATAAATTTTTAATTTAAATTCTAAATTTAATAATGAATTTAGTTGAATTATTAATGTTTTTATATTTATTTGTCCGCTTATTAAATTTAATAAAAAGTATATTCTTTTAAGTAATAAGTGTATATATATATATATTTATTTAAAACTTAATATTTTATGAGTATTTTATGAGTTTTTAGCATAAATAATTGTTTATTGTTTCACCAATCACCAAGTGTTTTGATAAATTAATGAAAACTTTTTAGGTAAATTTTTTTTATTATATTAAAATATAAAAAAATAAATTAATTTTTTTTTTACTTTTTAGAATTAAAAAATAAGAATTAGTAGATTACATTAAAAGAAATTAGAAATATTAATGGATTGCCTATAAAATAAAAAATAAAGAATTACATTTTTTTTTTCCCTTATAAAAATAAGAAACAAATATGGGATATACACATATTTTTATGGCCTCTCTCTCTCTCTCTCTTTCTCTCTCTCAGCTCACCGCTAAATCAAAGCAAAATTCTCAATAAAATAAATAGTAGAAATCAAATTTGGATCTTCCTATGAATCTCCCGCGCTCAATTGCAATTTCGTCGGCTCGTTGATTGTATCCAAGTCTCCGCCTTCAAAGATTTTTTGGATTTCGGGCTTCAAATTGCGTTCTCAATCGTGTATATATATATATATATATATAAGGGGTTTCAAGGTAAACTTACTACCCGCTACTCTCTTTACTTCCTTGTTCTCTCCTTGATTTTCGTGTTTGTTTGATATTTGCTACGATGAACAGCTCTTCGACATCAGATTCTGATGGATTTCTCGGGGTTCCTGCTTTGTCTGGTCTGTTTTGTATTTTGTTTTTATATGTTTACGAAGAAAAACCCGGTGAATTGTTGTTGTGGGAAGTGTTGCATCACTTTTTAGACGAGTATAGAGCTGGTTTTTCTTGTACTGTTGGAAATTTGGTATATTTTCGAGTTGAAAAAGCCTTCTTTTGGGTTTTGGTGATGTATTCTAGGGTTTTTTTTTTTTTTTTTGGAACTATTTGTTGGGACAAGTTAGGCTAGAAGAAGAAAATATTTATTTTGCCTTTTTAAATTCCAGCTCTCTCTTTCGTTTTTCTTCTTTTCTTTTCTTTGGAATCTGAATTAAATTAATTGTATTCAGGTGAATCTTAGCTCCAAGTTAAGAACTTCTTTAAATGTGGCTTTTCCTTCCGTCAGAATATGTTGCTGATTGATAATTTGCTGGTTAAATATAGTGAAACTGATGAATGGAGACCTCTCGGTTCTTTTGTATGCACTTTTGATATTATCAACATCATCATCATACTTTTAACATCTTTATTTGTTCAGATTGTGAGACTCACTTTCTGGTTCATCCTCAATATGACCAGGAGCTCGGCCACTGACCCCAGGAATTAGCAAGCAGGAGGAAGTTTATCACTGAATTTACTTCTCAAATAGGAAAATGAAGCGCAAGCGTAAGAGTAAGAAAGGAAAAACCAAAAAACCAAGGATGGATGGAACAAATGATGTCACAGAAAATGCTGTTACTGAAATCAAGGAGGAGGATGAATTTGCCAATGATGAATTTGACTCTGGAGTTGAAGCCAAGTCTGAATCTCCAGTAGTAACCAGTCCAGCTGAAAAACCTGCGCCAGTCAGTTCTGGTGGCCCAATTAATGAAAGAATTGGAAAATTAGTATATGGACGACGCGTTAAAGTCAAGATCAAAACATCGAAAACATTAGACTCTCAGCTCACTTCCTCTGACCCACCTACTCATAGTGATACTGACAAGAGTAGTCAGCAAGTGGAGTTAGAAAAGCAAACATCTGCTACCGAAAAAATGGAAGACAGTGCCAACTCATTGTCAGAAACTAATACAGGTATTTCTGGGAATCCATCTAAAAAATCTGGGGGAATAAAAATAAAGACATCCAGGGGATTTGGTTCATTGAGTATAAGCCCTTGTAGCAATGCAGAACATATGAAACGAGAGACTGTAAAAGTGAAAGATCCTGAATTGTTTAAGAGGGATAATCAGTTAAACAAGCAGGAATTAGATGTTGCTTTGGAGGTAATTCTGAAAATTCCCTTATAATATCTACTTTTCTTGTTTTATACACATCAGAAGAGCCTATTTATGACCAAGTGATCTTTGCTTTCTTAATGCATAGGTAATAAGAAAAGTTATGAAGATGGATGCAGCAGAACCGTTCAATGTTCCTGTGAATCCTGTTGCTCTTGGTATACCAGTAAGTATCTTTTCTTAGTAGTCTTTTGCTTTCATTTCAAGCTATGGCTATGCTTATGACTGAAATAGGTTGCAGAATAAATTGCTGTATGTTTAGTCCACAAGTATTTCAATTTATCAGTTTATGATTATTGAGCTTTCCATGTTCCCAAATAATTTAGCTGATGTAAACTTAACTGTTAAAATGCTGTAACCAGGATTACTTTGATGTCATTGATACGCCAATGGACTTTGGTACCATATGTAGTAATCTTGAAAGTGGTATTAAGTACATGAATTCCAAGGATGTCTATAAAGATGTGCAATATATATGGGATAACTGCTACAAGTACAATAATAAAGGTGATTACATCTTGGAGCTCATGAAGCGGGTGAAGAAAAACTTCACAAAATACTGGACAGCTGCTGGTTTGCACAGTGATCATCTTGAGGGAACTAGTGGTAGGTGTTGTGTATTTGACCCTCAGTCAGTTGCTTGTTTTTGTAGCTTCACGTGTTCTTTTTGTCCAAATGAAAATACCCTCTTCCTTCTCTTTTTCCCTTCATTCTTGTTGGATCTGAAGAACACTCAAGAGTTTGGGGATTAATCCATAAAATTTAATAGATCTTAGTGCTGACATCTGATGGGAGCATGTTCCTTCTCAGTTCTCACTTGTTTTGAACTTTTTGACTTGACTGCAACTGGTTCTCTAGCTTCGTGATCCTTTATTTAGTTTCTTTTTCCCTGTGGAACCAATAATTTTATTCTTAAAATAATTTATGTAACATTGCTGTGAAACAATTTTTAACATGTGCTAGTTACTCAATGTTGGATATACTTTTTTATGTCATTATCTTTCTCCTCGTAGGGGGTGATACAATTCAAATGAAAGACGGTGCACCTTCCAACACTGGAAAGATCCCTATGAAAAGTGTTCCCTTAAACCTAGTAAACAAGAAGCGCCATGGGTATGTTTTAATTCAATATATATGTAAAGACATGTAATACAATATATAAAGATTATAAAGATGCAACACAATATTCTTGATGGTACAATATGGATGTGGTATAACTTCTTAATGGTCTATAGAGGCTGGGCTCACGTAATATACGTATGTATGACTTTTTAATATAAAATTTCAATGCATAAGGACCTTAAATATTAAGGAATATATATTCACTTGTTTGCTTTGGTTTGGAAGCATGTCTTTGCTTGTTCATATAATTGTCCAACTCTATTTTGTGTTTGAACTTATTTATTTATTGAATGAATCAAGCATTGGGGAAAAAGAATGATATTTCACTTATTGATTTAAGGGATTGTCTAGTACTTTGGACAAGAAAAGTAGAAGTTTTTGAGATTTTTAGGACAGGAAGTAATAAAATAGGGATTCTTATCGTAATTTACTTCTTTAGTTTAGCAGATTTTTCTTTTTTTCTTCTATTATGCAATTTTAATTATATCTAATAGTTACTGCTATTGATTGTTCATTTAAGATTGCTTTGTTTTGTCCTCACTGCCTACCCCTACCCCTCCCCTGATGTTTCCAGTCTCAAAAAGCACAAGGATGGCTGTCTATGTGCAATTTGTGTTATGATGCGCCGCCGACAGGAGCGTGAGGAAAGTGCTCGAATGTTTGAAGATCATGTTGAAGCTAGTGATGATTATGTGGATGAGGCCAGAGCAGAGGTAGGTTTGTCACTGCTTTATGGTTTAGTCTGGTGCTATTTGAATAACCATGCATCTCCTGAGGCCAGAAGACTATACCAGTAGTAAGAGTCATATATTCAGACTTTGAGGTCCGGTGTATTTGGTAGATCAGTTGATTGGGCTATTTGAACTCTTGTTTATAAGACAATAGTATGTTTTGTCTCTGCATGTGCATAATTAATTATGTGGATAAGAGTTATTTTTGCCCGATATCGATCAACATTTATTCTGTGCCCTGGAGGAAAATTTCTTCGTTAATTATTACCTCCTAATTCCCCTTGTGAAGGGAACTTTTCAGGTAGAGAGCCCTGGTGGTGAGTATACTTCATCAAATATGGATAACTCAATGGAACAGGATGGAGGTGCTGAGATTGAACAGAGAGGAGGGGAGATCAAATCGGAATATACCCAGGAGAAGCCCAATGATGAGAATGAGACAGAAATGACAGACCAAGAAAAAGAAGAGGGTGAAATATGTGAGCAATCACAGTTGGGTCAGAGATCTCAGGATCAGCATAGGAAACACATTCAGCCATCAAATCTGGGATCAGCTGATAATGTCTCAAACAAATCAAAGAGAGAGGAAACACCTTCACAGAATGTGGATGTGGATATGGCAATTGAGCAGCGAAAGGCTAAGGTAAGAAACTCTTTTTTCTGGGGATTGGTGTACTGATGCTGTTTATCAGATGTTCTGCTTTATAATACTGTTGGCGATAACTGAAGCAAATATCAGCTTTTATGTTCTACTCATTTTCATTCCTATGGTGAAGATTACATTTACAAGTTTGGCTGGCCCTTCTAGGTTGCTTCTCGATAATGGTGCCAAGGGAGCTAGTTCCTCTAATTCCTTTAAGATTATCTCTAACTACTTTCATGAACATTGAAGTAGTTTTAGAGAGAGAATATCCTAAAGTTTAAATGTATATCTAGGTGTAGTTGTCAAATATCTTATTCACCTATGTGGAATTGTGTTATTTACAGGAGATGCTGGACAAGAGCCAGCGGGCAAAAATGTACGAGAGACTCCAGTATCTGGAGAAATCAATGCTTTTTGAAATAAGTGGTACCCTTTTTGATGACAAGCAGAAATCAGTTTGGAATGGACCTCATTCCCTTGCCAAGCGTGAAGATACAATTCGGAGAAGCTCAGTTCTTGATGCCATCGCCACCTTCATGAAATAGTTTCTCATTCTTACTTCGAACTTTCACTAACTTTTATGACAGAAAAACTTTTATTGGATTTCGGTTAGGATGACCCTGTCTATATTATAATCAGGATATTGATTACCATGATCTGACGGTCTGCTTACAGTTCATTTGGTTAGTGTAGAGGCAGTTCGATATCTGTATATGATAACCTAATAATGTTTACATGTTTCAGAACACATTCCATAGAGAAAATCTTATTCTGTATCCTCTTCTACCGTGCAATATTTCTTTGCATGTGTCTTGCATGAGTATATCCTTTTGTCCGTCTGTTTCAATACAAAATGTTGCATCTGCTGAAAATTTAGGGGGCCCTTTTAGCAAGGAAAAACTCCATTTAATAGCATATAAATACACAGCACAATACACAGGTTTTCAAAATTTCAAACCCCCGGGTAATGCCAATCTCTGTTTTAAGGTGCACATGACTTCCTAAATCAGGAACAGTTCAACTGCTGCTAAAGGTTTACATTACCAAAGAATAGAAATGTTAAACAAACATCTTATAGATCATGCAGCTATAAAATGGAGAATCCAAGTGAAGGTTTCTAACAGTTAAACTACAAATAGAAGTGTTGCCCAAACATCTTAGATCATGCAGTATAAATTAAGAAGGGGGGTTGGGGGGTCAAAATGTTAAATTAGAATTTGTGATCTCAATTCATAATTCAGCTGGAGTCTGTCAGCTGTCTCTAGAGAAGTAGAGCATTTTTCAAGGCATATCTAAGACTCCCAGCTTCAGTCAACATGAACTGGAAATCAGGGACAGTAGAAAAGCACAAAGGTTGGCATGGTAGGCATTGGTGCTCAACAGCAACTTAGGAATTTATGGTTCATTGGAAATCTGCTGCACTCTGATTCATGTTTCGGAGGACAAATTGTATTTTACATGTCCAAGATAGAGACCACAAGCAGGGGCCATCGGACTAGCAGCACTTACTGTCTTAGCTTTCAGAATACGTTCAACTGCAACAAAAAATGCAACCACCAGTGAAGTGTTAATGACATATAATCATAATTAGTATATAACCACAGGAGGTGGAATTCAAGCATAAAATAATTACCATCAGGAACTGTAAGCTCTCCTGTGCCAACAGATTTCAGAACACCAACAAGAAGTCTAACCTGTTCAAAATGGATAAACAAATTGAGACATTATGCCCTAAGAAAGATTTATTCCAATGTAACTAAACCTACAATCATGACCATGAAAATACAATCTAATAGACAATCATATAGAAGACAATTCTCCAAGGCCTCAGGATAATATCAGTAGATCTAAACCAAATTTGACTTTGCATCAGACTGGATTGAAAGAGAAAGATTCAATATAATTCATCCCTTTACATGATTCATTTATTCATCCTTCTCCTTTTTCTTGCAGCATTAAGTTTCTTGGACACATTCATGAAAACCAAATGTAATGTCACAGGTACATAAACTATATGAGGCAACATTCCAAGCTCCATTCTTTTCCCCTTTTCCCCAGCTATGTAGAGATTTTACAACATGATTTTTTTAACTGGCAGATTATTAATGAAGAAATTTGGCAATGCAACCAAATCAGGAAGAAACTAGTGAATTACTTCATCACATAGAAGAAACCAGATCCTTGAAATGTAAGACAAGTTAACTAGCAAGAACTTGCAGAAAAGATCTTCATGTTAAATTCATAATTTTAAGGAGAATCACAATAGCCTTCTAGCAAATATCCTCAAGTAGTTGAGTGAAATCATAATCTGTCTTCAAAGGAGAAAATAAATGGATATTTTTCAGTGGTAAAGATTAAACAAAGATTAAATTTTTAAACAACTACCCCCCCCCCCCCCCCCCCACAACAAATTCAAACATCTTAGTCTCTTGCATGTCAAATCTTGACTTTCATCAGCATGTGAAAGTAAGATAAGAAGAACCTTTAGGGCTTCTGATACCAACCTGGTGGTATAGGAAAGAACGTGCCCGTGCAGTTACCACAAAGCAACGATGTTGTCTTCTCATACCAAATACTGTACTAGGCTCACAATTGGAACCTTCAATATTTACTTGACAGGGTCTTGCAGAAAGATGTGAGAGCTCAGATTCTGACTCGATTATGCCCACAGAGGAATCTTCTTCCAAACAATTGCTCTGTTCCCTCTCCAAAACAGTGGGGAAATGTAGAGATGAAACAACCTCAATAACACTGAGTTCATCCAATGTTCTGATAGGTGATTTGGCCTGTCAACCATTGACATATGGCAACTATCAAGACTCAAGAAACAAGGTGGGAGTGAGGACTTCCAGGTCTGGACAGTAACAAATAAGCTACAACTTCCCTATATAGTTGATATTTTACAATCTTGTAAAAGGCATAGAAGCTCATTGAAAACTCCAAAAGGAATTGTATACAGAAAAGTCATTGAAATAGAAAAAAAACACCCTTTTTGCCTTAAGTTTATCAGTGACGAATGTTGCCTCTATCATCTTCATGTAATTTGTGCATTTCCAGTTAGTAGAAAACTACTCTATCTGAGTAATCTTGGTACACATAAAAATATGATGCAGGGATGGAGGTATGTACCTATACATGCAGAGATCAAAATTTTAATGTAAGTTCTCTACAGAAAGAACAAACCTGGCATGCAGCAGCCCTAAAAGAACTGAAATCGTGACGTCCAATAAGAACTCTACATGCTTTCTGCATTTAAATCAGATAAAAACAATCTTCAGTCGTCAACAAATATCAGACAAGACAAACCTAAAAATGTGGACCCACAAAATCCTCATGCACCTGCATAGTTTGAAGATTCAGTTCTTCAGAAATATGCCAAGCTCGGTCTTTCTCGAATGTGGATAAGGGTTCTGGACCAGATAGCAAGCGGTAGAAGTACCTAAAAGGAAATTTCCAACAACATCAGGCAGAAACATTCATACTCAAGGAAGTGTATATAACATAATAATATATGTCACTAATTAAGCCAATGTATTCTGAAACTAACAGGAGAAGCAAATTTAGTTGTTTGTATCCAAATACTAAGCCTATGAAGAAGATGCTAAAAGGCAGGAAAGGAGAAACAGACAAAATACCTGGTTACTATCAAGCAACTTAAGTCAATAATATAACTACTGGGATTATCAGAAGAAATTAGTGTAGCATGCCCTCTGAATAAATACTAAGTTCAAAGATATTATACTTTCTTCAACGAGATATAAAAGACTTGAGGTTCAAAATACATGATATCCTATCTACTTCTACAAGAAAGACCAAATCCTCGATCCTTTCAAAGACCCGGCAGTTGCAGGAGTAAGAATAGGGATTCCCATTTCCAGGGGCAGTAAGCCACTAGACATGCATTACATTTAACATATTACTTTAAACTCCATTGCAATTGAATCTATATCTAGGGGTAAAGCTTGTGTCCACTGATAGGTACCTACGTGCGTTCTTGAGCCCTATATCTGGAGTGAAAATCAGATGGAACACACCGCACATCAATAACCATTATGTCACCCTCATTCTTCTGCAACAAACCAGAACGAAGAATTTCTCAGCATCTGATAGAGAGTCAGTGTAAGTTAAAGCACAAGCTAATATGGAAATTGAAAGGAATATTAGTGAATTTCACTAGTTTGATGTTCTAAATGATTTTTCACTCCAGCCAGTTTCTAGAACAATTTGACAAATACAAGCACAAGAAACTATTCAAAACCTCTAGTTCAGGACAGGACTTTACTAGTTTGAGCTAGTATAGTTAACAGCTTATGAAAAACTGAAGTAACAAAAAAAATAGATACATATTCACATACATTCTAGAAACTTTGACTCTTAGACAATATAAATCCAACAGTCTTTACTAACAAATCATTAATTCAAGGGGACCAGCAAATATAAATAAAAGAGCATTTGCTGTTATTTGTTCCGTCACAATTATTAGCCTTAGAAGACATAAATAAAAATTTCAGAAGAAACTTCTGTATTTATCTTTACAAAAATGTTCTCCTTGATTGATGATTATAAAGAATCATCTGAAGACTTGAAATTCACTGCCTGGCAATATCTCTCCACCGTTAATTAGCAACTACAGTATGCAGGCTCCTTTTTTACAAAAATAGACAATGCTTATTCATAGAAACAGAAGAAGAGAGAGAAAGGGGAAGAAAAGAAACACTAGCAAGAGAAGAACAAGGAAACTGAAAAACAGATTAATGCCATCAGAAGAATCATTTTGCATCTAAATATAGACAATGCAACAACTATCATATGCCATTACTCAAATTCCAGCAGAGAGGAAATTAAATAACTTAAGGAACAGTAAAGAGGGACAACTTGGAAAATCAAATATGTATATTGGACATCATAATACCTACCTGTAAGAAATGGTTGACAGCTCTTTTAACAACAGCAGGTTCATGGGGAGGTAACTGCACAGACACAAGTATAACCATAAAAAGGAGCCTCCATGCAATAAAACGTGTATGAAGCAAGACCCTTTGTATGAAATCTTGAACAATGTCAGACAGACACTTGAATAATCCAATATTCTCTATATGCACGAAAGGATAGAACAAGAAAAAGCGCATGATTCCTGTATGCTCTGGAGTTTTCTTTCAATATTCATGTCATTTTATTCCATTAAAAAGCTACTTTATAATTATGTTACAGCTTTTATGAATTCTGAAAGGAATTAAAGAGTATACACATAAACACACACACACACACCAAAAAAAGAAAAAAAAAATGCATTGAGAATGATTTGTGGACTTTCATAAACCACTCTGAGTTTCTACCTCTTTTTGAAAATCACAGGGAGATGAGCGTCCAGAGAGTGCTTCACAATCATAAAGAATAACAAGGTTAGGAAGCACATTGAAAATGTATCGCTACCAGGTCCCCTTTTGTTTATGCTTTCAAAATGTACATGACAATTAGCTGCAACATGGTAACTCAAACAGGCTGAAAAATGAGAGGGAATCTCACCAGTTCACCTGGTTTCCTTTTGCTTATTCGTTCAACATCAACATGGCACACATTTGATAAAGCATGAACTCCTGCATCCTACACATTATGAACAGGGAAATTTCTCACTTAAAATAGCAAGAATCCCGGACAAATTTCTGTGCTAAGAACTCAATCCAGATTCCATTAGAATGTTTCTTAAAAACGGTAGTTTATCAGATAGTATACCATTTTCATAATAATAAACCATTATCTATTTTACTCAACCAAAGTCAACAAATTTTCATGGAGTAGGAAGGGAAATTGTCCTACAGAAATTTGTTACTTAACTGGTAAAACCAGAATACTCACAGTTCGACTCGAGCAAAAGATCGAAACTGGCTGTCCAATGAACTTATGAAAAGCATCCTGCGGAAACACAAGAAACAAAATTTTAACAAGTACACCTATCACAAAATCCATCTCGATCTGAAAAATAATCCGACATTGTAAAAGCTACAAAATATTTCAAATTGATACAAGCAAGTGAGAAACTTCACTGCAAGAACGCCGACAACTGTTCGAGCATTAGATTGCTGTTGAGCTCCTGAGAAACGTGTTCCAATGTACTCAACGGCAATCAAGTAGCGTTGAATTCGAGGGTCCGAACTCACTCTCATTTGAAGCTGATCCTCTCCTTCCACTTCGTCTTCTTCTTCTCCTCCAACGGTGTCCTCCTCCACTCTAGCAATCTTTTTAGGCCGTTCAGAAGAACGGTCTTGAAGTGGCTGGTCAAGAGTGTGCTTTGAAGTGTCAGCGCTCGACGGCGATGACTGATCGCCGGTCATCGGTGACGTCAATTTTATCGTTTACAGTTCTCTCAGTTTTGTATCCCGTTTTCCGACGTCGCAGAGGTCTTTAAGCGGGTTTATTGTAGTTTCAATATTTATTTTATTTATTTATTTATCGTTTTTTTCCAGACATTTTTATTTTTGCTTAATTTATATTATTATTAAATAATTAAATCATAAATAAAAATAAAATATATATAAATAAACTACACCGACCTTACTTGTCTGAAGTTGCCAACGAAAT
>JAXGGT010000054.1:1878889-1897680 GCA_035583425.1 Marsdenia floribunda | reverse complement strand
AATTAAATCATAAATAAAAATAAAATATATATAAATAAACTACACCGACCTTACTTGTCTGAAGTTGCCAACGAAATGAGTTATTGATATGTTCTGAGGTCAAATAGTTTGAGCCATCGTCTTGAATTCTTCCCCTCCTACCTAATTCAATCGATTCCTTTCACAACTGAAAGGAGCAGAAAAATCAAATCCCAGAAAGGGAAATCCATCAAGATTACAGCTTTTATCTCCACCACCTCACTTCATCTTCATCATCATCTGAATTTTCTTTATCTCTATGTATAAATAATAATGATAATAGTCTAATTCAGACATATGATGTAGAAGCAATGCATTGGTACAAATGGTTCAAGCAGAAATTTTCCCAGACAAAGACGATTACCAACAACAACAACAACAACAATAACAATACCAACAACAATGGCGATGCACAATTACACCGAAATCAGCTTCAAGGTAATCATAAGTGCTTACCCAAGAGAATTATACTTGTGCGGCATGGGGAGAGTGAGGGTAATAAGGATGATAATACGTACACATTAACACCGGATCACAAAATCCCATTAACTCCACTGGGCATTGATCAAGCCAAGAAAGCCGGGTATAACATTAGACATGTAGTTTCTGACGAGGGCACTTCCAAGAATTGGAAAGTGTACTTTTATGTGTCCCCGTATGCTCGCACCCGCTCCACGCTCCGGGAAATTGGTCGAGCATTTCCTATTCAGCGAATCCTTGGAGCCCGCGAGGAGTGTAGAATTAGAGAACAGGATTTTGGGAATTTTCAGGTTGCTGAAAGGATGAGAGCCATTAAAGAGACTAGGGAGAGGTTTGGGAGATTCTTTTTTCGGTTTCCTGAAGGTGAATCTGCAGCTGATGTTTATGACAGGGTTTCCAGTAAGTAGTGTTTTCTCTCGATGCTTTTGTCATTTTCTTTTTTTGTTCTTTATGCAGATATTAATTGCTTATATGTCTTTTCTGAAGATTAGTTTTTTATGTCAAAAGTTTCTTTTGTCAGTGTATAAAGTACTACTTGTTCTTTTGAGGCTTTAAGATACATATTTTGCTATGTTCCTGTAAATCTTGATTTGGATTTAATGGTTTCAAGCAAGTACAAGTATTTGCATGACTTTGGAGATAAGTTTGTAGGATTTTGTTTTGAGTGTCTTTATGTTTTGAATCCTTGCTTTTTCTTTCTTTCTATTAGTCGATGATTTGCTTGCAGGGATTCCTTGGCAGCTAAGATTGAAAACATGCATAGTTAGTTGCGCACTTGAGAACATTTTAATATTCCAACCTGTTGCAATTTTGCTTTCTGTTTGGGCACACATTATGCAAGTCTATATAAACCTCCATGGTTTATTATTTTCTTGGAACTGTATGCCAAGAAGAGGAATTCAGAACTCAAAGTTACTATCTAGTTTAAAAGATTCAGTAAATTTGTTTGTGTGACATTTGCTGCATCATAGAAAAGTGAAATTTAAATGTACCCATAATCAGGCAGTTTGTAATGTCATATATTTAGAGACAGTGCTCGTTTAATGGCTGAAAAAGATGCAATCGTGAAAAGAGTGCCTAAAAGTGGATTATGTTAATTATGAGATGGCATTGTTTTGAGTAACTGGTTTTTATTTTCTAGCTTCATATTGTTGTTGCTGAAAATGAGGTAAATATGAAAGAAGCCTACAAAATGACTTGAGAATTATATGATTAAAATTCCAAGTCTTTTAGTTGCTAGTTTTAAATTGTTCTTCCTCAAGGAAGTCTATATGCATATTACAGCAGCTGCTTGATCTACTGCTGTTTATTATTATTATTATTTTTTAATCCATAAACTAGAGATTGCATAGAGGAATCTTGTTGATTAGAACTGTAATGGCTTCTATTGCCATATGATTAGATGAAAACCAGTAGTATGTGGAAGATAAGCTCATAATAAGATATATAGTAGGATAGACATAAATGTTATATGTGCAACCTGACTTTTGTATGTGAGCATTGCAGTTGACCCTGTCTTTACAATCTTGATCTTTGCCTCATATTACTCATCAGATTAGGTCCAGAGTTCGCTACGTATAAAAATTCTTCAACATGTAGTCCCATTACCAATAACTCCCTTGTTTTTTACATTTTCATGATGAGTTCTTTGAGTAATATGTGGACTTTTTTCTTGTTCATTGAGAACCGGATTTCTTTTATGACTTCATGCTGCACTTTTTTTCTTGAACTTATATTATGCAACTATAATTTTCTACTATGTTGCAACTCTAGTAAGAGAATATATATGTATGATTTTTAATGCGTTGTCCTCTCACAATTTCAGTTTTAGAAACCAAATCCAACATACTGATTAAGAATGGGACAGAATTTGATTTCAAAACGTTGTCTTGAATACATTTTTCATTGTAACTTCCAAATCTTTTTGAATGGTTGATCAAAGAGAACAAGAACTAAAGTTTGTAAATATAATTGACCCTTGAAGTAGAAAAGGGTAAAAAGTTTGAAGAAAGGAGGATCGGAGTTGGAGTAGAAAAAAAAAAAAAAATGTGTATATATATATAATGAATCGAGGAATGAGAGTTTTTATTTCTAATCTTTGTTTTGTTTGATTATATTTTTATTATCATTTGATGTTATGAGTATGGTTTGTTTGTAAGACAAATTTCACATACATACATACATACATAGATACGTATACATGCATATATATTCCCTAACAGGAAATCTGTTGCAAAACCCATGTTTGATATATAACAGGTTTCTTGGAATCTCTATGGAGGGATATAGACATGAACAGACTTCAGAAGAGTACAGCAGATGACTTGAATCTGATAATCATATCTCACGGATTGGCTATAAGAGTGTTCCTAATGAAGTGGTTTAAGTGGACAGTGGAGCAGTTCGAGTACCTGAGCAACTTAAACAACACCGAATTTCGAGTAATGCAATTAGGTTTTGGTGGAGATTATAGCTTAGCAGTCCATCATACAGATGAGGAAATGTTAGAGTGGGGTTTTTCACCGGACATGATAGCAGATCAGAAATGGCGTGCCCATGCTGTTAGAGGTGATTGGAATGATAGATGTCCTTGGTATTTCGATTCTTTCTTTGATAATTTAACTGACAAAGAAGATGAATCTGATGAAAAACGATGATGATTCTTTCTTTACTTCTTCTTCTTCTTCTTCAGGAAGCCATTACTGAAATCTTTACACTTAAATGAATTCATTTATGTTCTTATTTTTTATAACAACATATGTTTTCTCGAGGAGGTTTTATTTTTATTTCTATTGAGTCAAATTCTTACTGTAATAGATTTTCTGTCATACTCGGATACAAAACAAATATTTAAAGGTTGAGAAGATCAATGGAATGAAAATTTTCATGCTCCCCAAGTTTCTTTATTTCTAACGTTCATCTTTTAGTCTTTTATGGCAAGAGGATTCTCTACCATATATATATATATATGCAATCAATCAATCAATCAATTAATTCTCTCCTTTTTTCATTTTTTTTTTTTTTTTGGTAAGTGAAGATTGGCTTCAGAATCAATCAATTATACTAAAGATACAAACGAAAGATCTTATAAATTAAGGGAAAAAAGCTCCTTTCTTTTGTTAAATTTAGAATACGCAAAAGGCCTCAACTCAAGAACAATACCTCCGTAAGGTAATTTCCTCCACTTCTTTCAAGGTTAACTTTCTGGGTTTTTCATTTTCATGTCTTTTGATGTTGTTCAATTGTAATATTACAATTTCTTCTCTGTTATTTCCTGAATGTATTGCATTGTTCCCTTTCATAAATATATATATATATAGAGAGAGAGAGAGAGAGAAACACACAAACACACGTTGGCTAAATTCAAGAAGTGTCATAAATGATGAGAATAGTATATAAATGATAAAACTTCCTGCACTTCTTTTTTTTTTCTTTTTTGTTTATCAAAACACCAAGTTGTTTTTAATAATGGAGAATGAACGGAGTAATGAATGAACTATGAAAGTGACTATTCCATTTTTTTACCGTATGTTAGACAAAGAGAGAAAGAAATGGGACGGGGAAAGCTAAACATGGAACTGATTAGAAAGGAGAAGTCAAGAAACACAACATTCAAGAAGAGAAAAGAGGGATTGTTGAGGAAGATCCACGAATTCACTACTCTTTGTGATGTTAGTGCATGCATGATCATCTATGGACCTAAGCAAGAAGCTGCCGAAGTCGAACCGGAGGTGTGGCCGGAGAATCAAGAGGAAGTCAGGCAGCTTATCGACATATACAGAAGTAAAAGCAGGGACAGCGGAAGTTGCAGGGTGTACGGATTGGGCGACTTCTTTGACGACAGGAAGAAGAGAATGGAAGACGAGTTAGACAAGTTGCGGAAGAAGAACACGGAATCGAAGTTCCCGACTTGGATTGATTTCTTGAGCTTATTCTCGGAGATGCAATTGAGAAGTCTGGCTAGCGGATTGAGCCATAAGATTGAAATTGTCAAGAACAGGATTGAATCTATCAAGCGAAGTGATGATCATCATCAGCAAGACCAAAACCTAGATATGATGATGATGATGATGATGACGACATCCAAATCTCATCCTTTCCCTCCTGGCTTGATTCAGAGAGGCGTAGAATTGGATCTCATGAACCAACAACAACAACAGAGCGTTTCCGAAGTGATTCCTTATCAAACCATTGATCAAGAACAACAGCTGCATTCAATCAATCAGAATTCAATGATGATGATGCTGATGGACGACAACGACCGTCATCATCAAATGCAAATTGGTGGTGCAAATGGTTGCAACATCCAGCGTGCTGCATTCAAACGCCAAGTTTACTTTGAATCAACAGCTGGGGTGATAGATGATAATATGGTCTACAACAACAACCCTAACCCTAGATCATTGACTCGATATTATGCTCCCACGCTACTGCAGCCACCGTTTGTTAGGTGCCCGGTGAGGACTGACGCTCTTCCACCGCCCCAAACGCATTCTTCACAGGAGGACATCCAGGGTAATGAATTTGCTCATCACTATGGGTTGGAGGAGTGCTTGTGATCGCTGCAGTGCCATATCTTTTCTGTCTATTAGTAGGAGTACTTTTGTTTATGTTTTAAAATTGCACAAGTAAATCACCTAATGAATTTGAAGGTTTTGCTTGATGCTGCTGGCTTTTTCCAACGCTTCCTTTTCTTTAATTAGAAGTCAAGACCTTACTGTTATTACTCAAGCTTCCATAAAATATTCTTTAGTTTCAAAATCATTACCCTAATTGGCAATTGTGTATAGGATTCGTGCACTCCCAACTCTTCCTTCTTCCTTATTCTTCCAATTACAATATTTAAATTCAAAGAAATATATAGGCGGGGCTTAGCCACAGTGAGGAAGTAAGGGAATGAAAAGCACTACCCGAAATAAGAACCAAAATATGATCTTTCCAAACAAAAGATTCAGGACATCCCAGAGAAAAAAAAAGAAAAAAAAAAAGAGAGCAAAAACAGGTGATCTATCCCTTAACAGAATCAGGGAAAACACCAATATAACATACCAGCCAGATATTAAGACTAGCAAGAGATACAAGACAGCTAAAACTATTTCCCTAAAAAAAAAAAAAAAACTTAACTTAAAGATGAGAAATGGAAAACCCCCCTCCTATAGTCCTTATGATATGTGCCTTTTAGAAGTTACTTTGCACCTGGTTCCTGTATCGGTTGAGAATCCAGTGAAAGGTTTTCAGTGAGAGCAACAATTGATGGCACATCATCGGTTTTAGAATTTTCTTCAGCCTTCTCACCTCCTTGACTATCTTTCTACACAACCAAAATCATAGACAACTATAAGCTATTGAAGGTTTTACCAAACTATAATGTGAATGCTTTATGACCTATATGTACATTTGAGGATCAGTCACAAAGCATTTACTCAGAGAATAAAAAATAACAATCAGAAAGAAATACATAGAAAGAGGGAGGCTTACTGCAACTTTGCAGTGCTCATAGACGTTAGAGTTTGGATCTTGTTTAGAGCTTCTGTTAGCCTTTAGCAACGTCTCGCGGTTTTCATAGAAGTCAAAATCATCCAATAACGATGTCTTTGCTGAATAACTCTTGAAAATTTTCAGCATTTCTAAACCTTGCTTCAGCCCAATCTGGAAATTCCAAAAAAATAGAAACAGAAACATCAATTATGCACTTAAAAAATGAAAATGGTGGGATAAGTATCTGAATTAAGCCAATACCTCCTGAGTGTCCCTGCTATATGTTACAGACCTATTATCATTATTTTCAAGAATGATATGTCGCAACAGGTTATTAGGGATATCTTTAACTATATGCCACTTCACTGGGAAAAACCCATTCCACTTGTCAAGCTGCCAAAAGTCCATATTTTTGTTAAAATCCACCCGCCCAATCATCTCAGCAACACCTACAAATTGCCCACTACCATTTACCTGAAAAAGTGAGCAAATGATTAAGAAATGAGAGAAGGAAAAAAAAAAAAAAAAGAAAAGAAATCATCACATGGAGATAAAAAAATATGAAACCTCACCGAAAAGAAGAGGAACACTGGATATTTGGATCCCACTTCAGTAGCTTTAGTTTCAGCAACATGGAAAGCATCATCTAGCTTCCTATTGCCATTTGGAGTACTGGACCAAACATCATATTTTACGCACTTGTGAACATCATCTTCACTGTAAGACTTAATCACATAAAATTTGGCATTCTCATACTCGGATTGAAATCCTTCTAAGTTGTATTTATCCCTTTGAATCATCTGTTCTTTCTGTTCATGCTCACCGGACAACTTGGAGATGTCACCCTTTGCGTTGGCCCTAGGACCACGAGTTAGCTCTTCATTCTCTCCCTCACGCCTAAAATTCTGTCTCGGCTTGAATCTTTGGTTGCCATTCCAAATCCTTGCATTTGGCTGGTAGTTCATTGGATAGTGCATAAAAGCACCCTGATTCTGATTACCATATGCCGAAAACTTTCCAGCATTATAAAACCCATGGAAATTCTCCACAGAATGGAGACCAGAACCAAACTGCAATCAGCAATGAATAGCCATAATAAATTAACAGAAAAATCTCATTAAAAAACAATGAAGTTAACATGAACACCCCGCCTAAACGATCTTTATCTTGTTGCTTGCAAGTTTGCTTCAAATAACGAACAAAAAGTTAAAAAATGTTGAACATATGGTGTGCCCTTAGCTGCAATGTTAAACTCAACAAAGGATCTCGAGGCATAGCCCACAGAGTATTTGATACACCGTTCCCCATGAAAATCACCAATTAAAAACTCCATGGCTCACTAAACACTAGACATAGATTATCAGTCAATATCTGTAATCAACAAGAAATAACCAGCATAATAGGTTCTCCATTTTCTTCAATTAAACTGAAGGGCTAAAATATTAAGAAATACCTTACCTTGTTAAATGATCTGAGGGATTGAGCATCAAAAGACTTGGAGAACTTAGATGGTACTGTTGACTGTCTAGTTTTGGCATTCAATGGTACATTCGAAGCTTCATTTGCCAAAGGGTTGTTGGTTTTAGAAGAGTTAAAATTATTTAACTTCGTTGAACCATTTTGGCCACCCATAGGTTTCAGACTGTCAGATTTATTAACCACCTTATTGGTGGCATCTCCAACACTCTTTGAATCCCATGAGTGAGCTGGAAAGGTTTCAGACCCATACGAGAGAGGCTGTTGAAGGTATCCAGATGATACATAAGGCTGCTCTCCATCAACACCCATATATCCAGCTGCATACGGATTATAGCCAGGCAAATAGTATAACAGTGAACTGTTATCGGGCTGGATACCCTAACAAAGAAATCAATATAACGTGTGTTGGGACATGTCACTTCATATAAGTCAATGAAATAAAAGAGAAGGAATGTGGATCACAACATACCGTGTATGAACCACCTCCAGCACTAAAATGACTTTGATCATCCGGTTGATTAAAGGCCCCACCATATGCTGAACATGCAAGAAAATTGCAAACAAATTTTTAGGGATTAAAGAATATGGTTGACACAACTCCAGAGCCTTCATCTTCCCCAGCCAAATATACTAGTAATCATCCTTAAATAGAACTCAGAAGAAAAATGAAGATCTACTGTTCATTGCCTCTTTCTTTTTTTTTCTTTTTTTCATTTTTTTTTTTTTTTTTTTTTGGAGGGGGATGGGAAAAGATTTTTTTTTTTCCAATCATCTTTCCCACACTATATGGCCGTATAGGATTAATCACACATAAATCATAAGCATTCCAAAGTAAATTTATCATAATAGGTAGAAGTGTGGCTTACAGACTACCTGTATCTACCAATATATCTCAATTGCAAAAGAATTCTTCTTTAGGAGAACTAGAGTGCCAGAGAATTTAAAAGATTTCAATGCATAAATACAATTATGAGAAAGCTCAAGTATCCAAGAAGAAATTTCAATCCACAAAGAATCCAAAACCTACGTAAGCAAGGAAATAAGCAATTTCATCAACACACATTCGAATTTCTTTCAGCCACTGACATTCAAGAACGATCAGATTTTCATGCTTCCCACCAAGGGCATTACTCAATTTAGTAGTTTAGGATCAGCCAAAAAAATATTAACAGGGAAGAAATATATGAATATATATAGAGTCGAAAGTCCAACCTGAATAGTAATAGTTATAACAGCTAGCAGGTGTATAATATATGCTTTGGTCTGCAGCTGATACTTGATCACCTTTAATGCCAGAGGAAATATCCCCAAAAAAGGACACAGGAGGTGCTGATTCCCCCGCTATAACATCTTTTTTCAAAGCCTAAGATACAAAACACAACAGAAGTAAGAGAACAATATAGAACACCATACGCCACAATAGTATACCAGTGAATCTTATTTTAAAATACTTGGACCAATCTATACCCATGCACTAACTCATAAAAAATCATCGCAAATTCATAAAAAGAAATGAAACAAAGAACTTCAAAAGAAGACACATCATGGCGAAGGAAAGGTTTGAAAGGAAATGAAACCTATACAACATTGTCCTCAATAAATCCTATGCAACAAAAAGAGTTGCAACTAACTGGGATAAGAAATTATGGACTCAAAGAAGCAAGCAAGCCACCTCCCCAAAAAAATGGCAATAGAAGAATAGCCATCCATGGCAAGTAGGAAATTCCAGATAATCACTTGAACATAAATAATAGTAGAATGAAAATCCAATAGTGACCTAAAACATTCAGATTACCACAAAGATGTTGTATGAGAAGATTGAAAAAAACATACACACACATATATATATAAACCGTATCAGATTGTTGCAAGAGCCATTTCAGCAGAACGTACCATATCTTTGTCAGAAGTTTTAGCCAAGGGGTCAGACTGGAGTCCCTGGACACCTGGTCCAGCTGGCATGAGCAAAGCATTCACTAATAAACTTATTTATAATGAAAGACTACATAAATGAAGTAAATTGCTTCAACCAGTAAAGCTTCTTTACACTAAACAAAGAGAAAGAATCTCAAAATAGAAGAAGGTAGATAGAGATCAATCCTAATCAAAACATGAGAAGTAAGGGCAATAACACAAAACAGCCTGCAATAAATAAGGGGGAAAAAAATGCATATGATACATAAAAAATCAAAGGACTATAATATATAAGAGGAATATATTTGAGAAGACATCTTGATCATGAAAGAAATGGGAAGAATGTTTTCAACCACCAGACAATTAAAAAGAGTAAAGAGAATGCCTTCAACAGCATAAATCAAATGAGCTACAGGAGAAAAGAATTAAGTTTTAATTATTTTTTCTCATCTCCTCATCAGCAACTCAAATCCATAGCAGAATAAAAGGGAAAAATTAAAAATAAAACTACATGCATGAACACTTAAATATAGTTTCAAAACAAAATTCAAGATAAAAATCCATGGGAAAAATAATAAAAATTAATAATAGTCAGCGATACCATGTTGGGTAATCTTCTCTCCAGCCATCGTCAGTTTTCAAACGTTCCTGAGACACAATAAAATCCAGAATTAAGAGCAGAGGATAAAGCATAAGCATTATTAAAAGCACCATTTAGAACACATATGAGTGCATATAGCATCAATCATCCAAAAGGTAATCTAAAATTTATTCCTCTAGCACATGAAAAAAGATCAAGAATCCCTTTTTTTTTTTTTTTTTGTCCTCGTGATATATTATAAACAAATGCTGTTAAAATCGAAGAGTTCTTTACTACTACCCAAAGGTTATGGCAATGGAACACTGACAAAGACAATCCTCTTCACCATGAAATTAATAAATACCAGAAAACGGCCAAAATTCTTAGTATACCAGAGGAAAAAAAAAAAAACAGAAAATAGCCAGATATTTCAATTAGTTCCCATTTCAAAAGAGAATCATATACATAAACCACAACTCAAAACATCTGGGAAATGATTTTTTTTTTTTTTTTTGAAAAATAAAATTTTTAAAAAAAAAATGGAGACAAAATATCTGATTTCTTCCTCTCCTCAAAACCCCATTTGCCAACCAAAAGAATTCCAACTAAGAATTAAAAAATTATCCTTTCTGATTCAAATTTCAGCGAAGACCAAAACAAACAAGAGCCAAACACAGCTGGGAACCACACCAAACATTAACTAAATACTCATTTACCTCTCAAAAGATTACAACCCGTTACTACATTCCATTAAAAAAAAAAAAAGGCAGAAGAAACTAAAAGGCAAGTAAGCACGAATTAAAGCTCAAAAGTAGTTCGGGTACTTACCAACTAAAAAATCAAAAAAAAAAAATTCAAAAACAAAGAAAGAAAAAAAAAAAAAATACTAAAGATGGGAACAGTGAAAACTTCCGAGTATCCTCCTGCCGGTATAACGGCGGCGGAAAACCGCTTCCAAGGAGAGGGATCGAAAGCGGTTTCCGGAGGAAAATAAAAATTAAGAGAGAGAGAGAGAGAGGGAAGAGCAAAGAAATGAGGAAGAGAAGTATAAGTAAGATCTACGAAGAGAGAGAGAGAGGGAGGGAGGCGTGGAAAGCGTGAAGAGGAGCATCAGAACTAACCCTTGATTTTCCTGTATCTGACGGACGAAATTGATTTCTTAGTAGGGTGGAAGTCATATGAGGCGTCGATTTATCTAGAGGGGAAGGTCATTGAGAGTCAAAAGGAACAAAGAAGGAAAATTTGTGAGTTCGGTGCATCAACTCATTTCTCTACTCTCCACCTTTATTTATTATTATTATTATTATTTTCTTTCTTTAAATTCCCATTTTCCCTCCTAAAAATTGGAAATTGTAATTCAAAAACCATTGATATTAAAAGTCAATCTATTGATTTTTTTAAAAAAAATATATATATTTTTTGAATTTATTAGTTTATAATTAACATAATATTTATTAGTCTCTGTACTTCAATATTGTCAAAAAGGATTAAATTAGTAGATAACATCATCACTTATCACTTATAATTCGAAAAGTTATGAGTTCGAGACCTGTCAGAGATGAAAATATTAATATTATTATTGTTAATATCAAATTTACAATTTAGCAATTTAGATTTTTTTTTTTGCTTAGTGCACGAGGTGTCCTGAATGGGTCCCAACTATGGGCGGCACCTTTAAGCTATGTTCACATTCAGACTAATTCCCGCTCGAGCTGGGTAGGTCTTTACGGGAGGTAAACTCTAACCCCAAGTTTTTAAACGGCAGCATATGTGAGTGAGGTTTCGATCTCGTAACCTCACTTAAGCTAGGAGAGCACCTTACCAACTCACCTACACCTTGGGGTTAGCAATTTAGATTTTATTAGGGCATAATTTTTCTTTCTTTTTTTTTTTTTTTAGTCAAAATCATGTTGTAGAGGCTTGTTTGAATAAATTGTCATGTTATTTATATTTCTTTCTATAGATTAAAATAAATAAATTAAAATAATAATAATAATAATAATGAAGAGGAGGAAAATGTACAATCTCGTACAAGAGGAGCACAGACATGACAAAGCAACTAAAACCATTAATGTTCACAAAGGCCCACACTTTAAAGAATGGTGGGCTTTTTACCCAATATCGACAGTCGTGTTTCTAAATCATATTGGGCCCATTTTTTGGGCTGTCAACATGTTCAACTGAGCCTAATACATTTAAAAGATTACTGATTTGAAATCAATCAATTGGAAAATTACAAATTATTGAAATTTTACATTTTTTAAATATATAGATAAATCACCAATTTAATCCGGTAAGTTTATATTTTGATTTTTTATGGTCTCTTATATTTATTTTTATATAAAATAGTCCCTTAGAATTTTTGAATTAATCAAAATGGTCATTTGACCGTCAATATCCAAATATTCCGTTAATTTTCTTTGTGCATGCTTTTTTAGAGGGGTATTTTTGTCTTTTTGTTCAAAATTAAAGAGAAAAATTAAAAATTAAAAAATTAACTAAGTTTTTAATGGGATAAAGGAGGAGTAAAAGTACAAAAATATCCCTCTAGAAAAAGCATATGCAAGGAAAGTTAACGGAACATTTAGATGTTAACAGTCAAATGACCATTTTGATTAATTCATAAATTCTTAAGAGATTACTTTAGACAAAAATAAACATGAGGGACTATAACATATCAAAACATAAATTTAAAGGACTAAGTTAGCAATTTATCTTATATATATACAAAGTAAAATTAGTAGCAACCTTATGATTCGAGAAGTCATGAGTTTGAAACACGACGAAAATAAAAATGCCTCAAATTTTTTTTTGAAAAAGAGATAAAATTATTAAAAATAATATTAATAAAGTATTAGACTCAAAGAATAAAGTACATTATATATATATATTATGAGACAAGGAGATTGCAATCTCATTAAGTGTAAAAAGGAAAAGTTGGAAAAAAAAAAAAAAAAAAAAAAAAATCTAATACTAGCTTCGAATAATTATTTTTCAATTGCTATTTTTTCCCACCAAATATCACCTACTGCTACACCAAAAAGAAGAAGTTACTAGAATAATGAGCCTTTAAACAAAAAAAAACAACCAACCCATAGCAAAAAGCAACCAATAAAAGAACCAAAATGAAGAAAGGGAGGGAAAAAAAAAAAAAAATTCATATTTCTCTTCAAATTAAAAGGTCTTGACAAATTTTGGGAGGGTTTTTCTGTTTCTCGGGATTCTTAGATGATGCGACGATAGTAGAAGAAGAAGGAGAAGAAGAGGATTGATAATCGGGAGATTGACGAGGAAATTCCGATAACATCTGAACAACTTCTCTCATCGTCGGCCTTTCGACGCTGTTCTCTTGAATGCAGAGCATCGATATGAACAATAAATGCATTGCTTCGTCCTTAGGCACCGACGTCGCCAACCTCGGATCCACGATGCGATTCACTTCTTCCCTCCGACAACTCGTCGACAGTCTCGCCCATTGCACGATGTCTACTCCTTCCCCAAAATCACCCAACGGACGTCGCCCCGTTATCAGTTCCAGTAACACTACTCCGAAACTATACACGTCGCTCTTCTCATCCACGCGTAATGTATATGCGTACTCTGCAAAATCAATTTACAATTGAAAAAAAAATAAAAATATATATATATCTATATATATAAAAGAAAAATAAAACTCCTTTTACTTGGTGGAATCTGTGTATAAGAGGGGTAAGGGTGGGGGACAAGTGCGGGCGTATCTTTGTTGGTAAGGGTGTAGAATAGTGTGGTGTGTGTCGAGATAGCTTTCACGGCAAACGACGTAATTGGGCCTTTGATCTCTCTTTTTCTTCTTTTTTTTTTTTTTTTTTTTCTCTGTCAGTCCGAAAGGACCCTTAAATTAGTCTAAATGAAAAGAGTTAATTCCTTTTAAATAAATTTCGAGTTTAAATTTTATAAAAAAAAAAAAAAAAAAAAAAATTAATGTAACTCGATTTTAAATAAATTAAAATTTAAATAATTATTAAATACGAAAAGGATAAACTAAAATGGGCCCCCTCTCCCACTGGCACGGAATTAAGGACCACTTAAATTTATCTTTGGATTCTTATCCCAGATTCCATTACCCTTAAAATCCCTCACAGTCCCCCATCCCACTGCTTGTTTTTTTGCTTCACAATTAAATCAATCCTTACATGTATTGATGTGGATAAAAAGATACCTAGTATATCTAAATAATATGTAATAATTGATATTGTCTAAGATTTTTTATTACACTAATATGAATATAATATATATATATATTTTTTTTTTTGTTATATTTGTATAAAAGATTTTCCAGTAGGGGAGGGGGGAAAATTAATTAAATTCTAAGACAACTATATATATACTTAGGCAATAAACATGGTACAAATGCAACCGTGCATGGCAGAAATGGTTTGGAGTAGTAACAAAAACGGCAATTTAAAGTGGAAATGGAGAAAGAAAGGAAGAATTTTGATTGATCTAAAAGAAAAAAGTTTGTATAAACATGGAAAAATGGCAGAGTAGTAGTAGTAGTAGTACGTACCAGGGGCAATGTAACCATAAGAACCTGCAATGGCTGACATGCACTCAGAAGCACCAGAATCCACCAAGAATTTAGCCAATCCAAAATCTGCAACGTGAGCTTCGAAGCTAGAATTCAGCAAGATATTGTTGGATTTGACGTCCCGATGAACGATCAGAGGAGAGCAATCGTGATGAAGATAGCAGAGTCCTTTTGCTGATTCAAGAGCTATTTTGTATCTCAAATGCCATCCCAGCAGAAACCCTCCTTTTTTCTGGCCGTGCAAGGCTTCCCCTAAGCTCCCGTTCCTCATGTACTCGTACACAAGGAGGTTCGTTTCTTTGTTCGAGCAGAATGCGAGTAATCTCACGATGTTCCTGTGCCGGATGTTGCCTAACGTTCGGATTTCGGCTCTGAATCCATGGTCGTCGTGGCTGTTGCTGCTGAAGTTGAACAGTTTCTTCACCGCAATTTCGACGCCGTTTGGCATTTTCCCGTGGTACACGATACCCGCTCCTCCTCTCCCGATCACGTTCCCGTCTTTCACGCACTCCAGGACGTCGGAGACGGTGAAATCTAGGTTTTGGAAGGCAGTCATTTTCCATGAACTTGACCCGCCGCCAATATTCCTCTTGAATGATTTAGCCTTGATTATGGCTGCAATCGCGAAGACCAGGGAGCATATCAATAACCCGAGGGCGAAAATTAGCTTGAATTCTCCGCGTGTCTTCCCCGGCGGACTTGCTACAGGGGTGACGATGCAGGGATTGTTAAGTAAGGGTCCGCAGAGTTGTGGATTTCCAGCAAATGAAGAGGCATTGAAGAACGCAAATTGGCCTGATTCAGGTAGCTTCCCGGAAAGATCATTGAAAGAAAAATCAGCCGTGGTTAGACTTCTCATGGTACCGATCGATTTAGGTATCGTCTCGCTCAAGTGATTTCTTGACAGATTCAAGTAATTCAATATCCTAATGCTGGAAATCTGAGGCGGGATTGAACCGGAGATGTTGTTTTGGCTAATGTCTAGATAGGTTAGATGCAGGCAGTTCCCAATTTCAGGCGGAATTTCACAGGAAATTGCATTCGCACTCAGGTCAAGCTTCACCATTTCTCTGAGTTCACCCACGGAAGGAGGAATCGAACCTGAAAATTTGTTTCCGCCTAACAAGAGGATTTGGAGAGAAGAGAAAACAGCAATAGAGAAAGGCAACGAACCGGAAAGCTGGTTGTTTGACAGATTCAACTGGGCTAATTTGGTGGATGAGTTGGAAGAAGAAGAATCCTCGCTGTGTTCTTCAGATAGTGTTCCGGACAACATATTGTTATGTAGCTCGAGAAGATTGAGTTCCGGCAAGTATATAAATCCATTTGGGATGCTACCATTCAAATAGTTCTGCCCTAACCTCACTCTAACGAGGGTTGTGCAGGTTCCCAACCCCTCAGGTATTGAACCAAAGAGGAAATTTTTGAGAAGAATCAAGATTCTAAGCTGTTTTGATGCACACAAGTTCGGTGGGATTGTACCCGTTAGCTTATTCGAAGACAAATCGAGCTCTTGCAGCTTCTGATTTCTCCCAAGATTCTCCGGGATAATGCCGGTGAAGTTGTTCTTCCATAGATAAAGAACTTCCATATTGGGATACTCCGCAACGAAGTCTGGTATTGAGCCATGCAGTCTGTTCATGAACAGGTTGAAAAGTCGAAGTTGGCTGAGATTTAACAGCTCATATGGGATTTCCCCAGTGAGTGCATTCGCAGAAAGATCAAGATTCACCATACTCGTAAGATTACCTAATTGTTTAGGTATTGAACCAGAGAGGCCATTGATATCCAAGAACAGAGTATGAAGCATTTTCAAGTTTCCAAGCTCTGGAGGAATGAAACCATCCAATTCACTGCTCGAGAGATCCAGATGAACTAAATTCTGAAGGTTCCCAAACTCTCTCGGAATACCACCTTCGAATGCATTGAAGTAGCCCAAGTAGAGTTCTTTCAGATTGGTGAGATTCCCCAACTCACCAGGAATTTTTCCAATGAGATTGTTCCCTGCAAGTGACAAGTACTCCAATCCAATCAAACTTCCATAGCTTGCTGGGATTTTGCCCTGAAAATAGCTCCCACCAAGGTCCAAACGTCTGAGTCTTTTCTTCAAGCTAAGAACTCCAAGAGGAAGGAAATCAGTGAAATTGTTGTTGTAAGCGTCGAACACTTCTAAATTTGGCAGGCTGGAGTAGTTCCAATCCAGGCCACCGCTGAACTGATTGTTTGATATGTTAAGAGATCTCAGATTACTCATGTTCTCAATCCTGATTTCCCCCGTGAAGTTGTTCCCATCAAGACTGAGATCCACCAGCTCGTCAAGACTTGAAATTTCAGGTGAAACAGAGCCGTAAAGATTCATGCCGGATATGTTTAGAGAGACTACTCGTCCATTAAAGCACTTGATTCCAGACCAGGAACAGAGGGAGTTGGGTTCAGAAGTGTTCCAAGAAAGAACGGTAGTGATGGTGGGATTAGAAGAAGACTCAAACCCTTCTTTAACAGAGACTAAGGCATGGAAATCTGTAAGAAGTGAAGAAGAAACAGCAGTTCCCACAATGGAGAAGAATGTCACAACAAGAAATGGCACCATTGTTTTTTGTTTTTGTTCTTGTTCTTGTTCTTGTTTTCTTTTAAGGAAAGTGACGAGTTGTTGAGAAGAAACAAAGGATTATAAGAAGCTGGTTTCTGATGAATTTTTCGGAAAAGAAAGGAAAAGTTGTTAATAAGGAGGGAATCTGAGGAATTCCAAGTCTGTAATACTGATTTAAAGAATCAAACATCTTGAAACAAAGGAGTCTTCAAATTCAAGGAAGAAGCTAAACCTTCCCTTTTTCTTCCCACCCCTTTTCTCTTTTTTCTCTACCAGAGAGAAAATATACATACATATAGATATATATGCACTGAGAAGATGAAATTTTGGGTATATAAACCAGAGACACCTTCTTAAACAAAGCCCATAAAGAGAGAGAGAGATAGAAAAGAAGAAAACAAAACAAAAAGGAAAGAAAGGGTTTTTTGTTTTGTGAAATGAATTAAAACAGCCAGCCGTTGGGGATAACAGAAATTTAAAGTTTAGAGATAGAGATAGAGGAAAAGATAAAGTTGATTCTCTCTCTTTATTCTTATGGCGAAAATACCCTTTACCTTTAGCTAAAGCCTAAAGGGCTACTCTCTCAAACTTTGAACTAGAGATGATGGAATTTCACTTTCGTGGAGGATGGGGGAGGGAAGGGGGGGGGGGGGGTGGGGGGACGCCAAGGAATTCGCCTCAAAAATATAGCAACAGTGGGTTCTGATCTTTTTCCCTTTTTTTTCCTTAGAAAATAATTACTTTGAATACAAAGGAAAAGGTGGGCTTTGGTAATCAATACACAGCACTATTACAAAGTTATATATACAAATATATATATATGAAATTTTCTTTGACACAAGGTTTGAAAAGGACACCCAAGAAGATATATATATATTATAAAGAAGGGTTTTCTTGGCCCTGCTGGAACATTCCTGTACTGTTCTTCGTTTACATTATTTCCCGCCAATACATATATATATATATATATATATATATGCATATGATTGATTTTCATTCGCCTGGTTTTCTCCGAGAATTTCTTACATTAATGTTCATGTGTAATGGTATGCATCGAATGTGTAAAACATGCATGACAGCAGAATATTTATTCAACCTCTCGTCCCAAGTAATTCCCACCTCGGTACTGAGGATCAAGGAAACATTAGGAATAAATACTCTGATACCCCGTCAGTACTGGGACTTTATTAAAGAACAAAACAAAAATGAGTACCAGATTTTAAATTAGTCAGGATCAAAATTATCAATAATATTGAAAAAAAAAATTAACAGAAAAAAAAAAATATATGTTGATAGCAGCAGCAAAAGAAGAAGAATATATCAAAACTGTTTGCATGGCACATGTAGTACGACACACTCTCGATCGAAACAATTAAGATAATAGATTGATTGCAAGACACTGTTTTTGTGTACTTTGATGTGAAACATGCACATATATACTGTTTCTATAATTAAGGTAAAATAATGTTTATATGGGGTGTGTCAGTACAGATTATTGGGGGTTGGGAGGGGGGGGGGGGGAGGGGAGACAAAATGCCTGCAAAGGACAGTGGATCAAGTATTGTAAGAAGTAAAATAAAAAGAAGATGTGATTATTATTATATCATTACAATGTGTTTTTCTTGGGAGAAATTATAATGATCTGTATATAATTATGATGTATAGTAATGTGGGGTGGGGTGGGG
>JAXGGT010000054.1:1839234-1857884 GCA_035583425.1 Marsdenia floribunda | reverse complement strand
CCGCCTCCTAGAACAAGAACGTAATGTGAGTCTTCCTAAACTTCAAAACCCTAGTAATAACATATTAAACCCTAAGCTCTAATTATACAAAATAATAAAAGCCTTTCCGAAATTACCCTTACTTAAAAAAAGGGCTGGGCCTCACAGAATTAGTGGAGCAATGCAATGAAAACGAAACCAATATCTTATAGAAAGTTAGTTGCTGGCTGTGCAGCCTTTTTGCATTTAATTTTGTTTGGAAAATTGGTATTTGTCCATTTTTTTTTTCAATATTTAGTGGGAAGATTTTATGACATATTGCCAACTTTGTATGATTGAGTCCATCTGGTGGTGTTGTCCACGTTCATGTTGGCTCTGTGCTACTATTTGGCTGCTTAACTATAATCATCTCCACATTGCCAGCCTAATTTGGCACATCATAGTCATCTTTTTCTCTTCAAAATGAAAAAAGGGTCCATGTTCTTTTTTTTTTTTTCCCTTTTCCCCCTTCTATGCCCAATAAAAACTTGAAAATTTAGAATAACAGAAATGTCATATTGATGTGGATTTACTGCCATGAAATGGTCTAATTTTCTTGATGGTGTAGCTGAATGTGAATATGGTGATTTGTTGTTTCCTCCTATGTCCAAAAACCAAAACATATGAATCCAACAAGCAGATTAAGTTTTGTTATTCTCCTTGTCACTCTAAACAAATAACACAGACATATATATATATATTTAAAAAAAAAAAAAAAAGAAAAGAAAAAAGTTTAAGGTATAGATTGCCACTGATTCAGGTCCAAAATAGTGCATTCTGATTTTGGAGTTGGGGTAATAAGCTGCCACCCCAGTGGTATTCCAAAAGCAAATGCTTTAAAATGAGCCAATAGACCACTCTTTTTTGCCTTTGTTTTGGCTTTGCAGACAGCAAGGTCCATACTTTTTATTTCTTTAAGTTTTCTTCTCCAGACAAGGGTATAGTATTCATTAAGTTAAGAATCAGGATCATGGAAATCAAACATTATTTTAAAAAAAAAAAAAGTGTACCAACTAAAGATTATCATATAACTTTGTCTTTACATTTTCTACTGGGTATAAAGCTAGCTTGGCTCAGCTACATTCATTGATAATGCTTGGAATAATGTGTGTGTCTTTTCTTTCCGTGACAGGAAACCTATCGAATGGCTAGCTCCTGCTTCTCAGGATAAAAAGCAGAAACCCCTCTTGGCTTTTCTTTCACTTACTGAATTTAGTTCCAATCACTCAGTTGCATCTGCTCAATGCAACTAAAGAGGACCTCTCTCATACAGTTATTGCAGGTTCATCCTTCTGGCAACTCTTTCCGGGTAATTCTTGGCATTTTAACTTTCATCATCTTTTATGGTAGCAGTCAGTAGGATTCAGTTTCAACTCTAAGATTTTGATTTTATAAGTTCTGCATTTCTTTTGGTAATAAAAATAAAAATCTTGATTGCTTGATTGTGTCTACAGTAGTTGATTTTTAACACAAATTTTGTACTGTAATTGAATGAAGCTTCCATGAAAGGAAAGTAGTTCCACTTGCATTCTGTAAGAAGGAACTCCACCAAATTTACATCAGTAATGCAGATACTCCAGTCAGATTTTAGTCATTCATGGTTGTCACATTGAGAAAGAGGAAATGTATATCCATTTCCTTTTTCAGCAACTGTGATGGTGAAATATATTTCTTTGCATGAATTGGGAATGCTGTGCACATTATCTGAATAAATCTTGGCAAGCTTGATTAGCCGAGATAGCAGTAGATTCTTGCCGATGAATTTTCTTTGACTGGCAGTTGCAGTAAAAAGTCTTGATTCTGGGACATGTTATTCCAAGATTGTCTCTTTGTGAATCAAGACTATTTCTTTATTTCCAGTTGCTGTTGTAATAGGAAGGTGTCCAAGGTAAAGTTGAGGAATAAGTAGGAATTTCCATTTTCAAAAGTTCCACAGGATGGATGTGAAAGATCTGAAACTGAATACTTGAGCTTACTTTGTTCCTTTGGTTTATGACATTCAAGTACACTGCAAACTCATTTCTTTCTTCTGCCAGGGCTTCTGACAAGTGGTGCCAATTTTACAAATGAGCTCCTAGTGTTAAATATACTTCTTCAGTTTTGCTCAAAAAGAAGCCCAAGAAGAAAGAGATGAGCACATTTGGTACAGACAAATCAAATGAATGGAATATATATACCAGTTCAGATCCCAGTTCCTCCCAAACAGAAGTTAATCAAGATGGTCCATGGAAAAGCTTTGGGACATCTATGAATGCCATTTCTTTTGGCTTTGTTGCTACAGCCATCTTGATATCAATGTTTCTAATCATGGCCATATTTGAGCATCTGTTCAGGCCAAGTGAATCCTACTCTTCAACTTCAGATCCCACTGACAGGAACATGGAATCCACACAAGTACAGAAATTCAGGGATCCCCAGACAGTAAGTTCCTTTGTCTTGAGTATTCTGAACGGGTTTTTCATCCACTCATCTCACAAACTCTAATGATTTAAAATCTTTCGACCATTTTCAGGGATCAACAACATATTCATCAAATTTCTCTGTTTTAATGCCCGGACAACGGCATCCTACCTTCATAGCACAACCTGCTCCCCTTCCTTGCCCCAGGGAAGGAGTATACTGGCCTTCCCATCAGCATAATCTTCCATTAGTTTAAAATGAGAACTAGAAATTTTTAAATATTTATCAAGGTTGTATCTACATTTACATAATAGTTATCTTAATTGTCTTGTCTTTCCAATACTCTTCACATGCAGAATCTGACAAAGGCACCATTACTTAAGAGTTTACACATACATGCATAGTCTGTCCACAACAGCAAAGCCTTCCTATTATGACTTATCTAGTGTGTGTGGGGAGCTCTTCAAGTAATTTGGAAACTCGAAACCTTGGTGAATTACAACAAACATACAAATTTAGACGATCAATGACCAAATATAGGAAGTTCAAGATTGCAAATCAGTATAATAATCGGAGACTGCACAAATGAAAAATTGTACTCTTTTCTCTTACCATCTAGCCATAGGACAAAAAGAGAAAAAGAGAAAATGGATGGGTTCGTTAAAAAGAGAGGAAAAAAAAAAACTTAGTGACCTCTTGTTCGCATCAACACTTCAAATCCAGAGCTGAGATATCAAATTTTTGCACATTTCAAGATAGTGGGTTGAATTGATTCGTGTTTATATTTCACGCAACATTAGAGATCTACATTCAACAGAAAGGTTACTCACAGAAGAAGAAAACAGCACTATCAAACCTCAGTTACAACATTTTCTTCACAATCACCACTTTCATTTGTTTTTCCTTTTTCCTCAAAACACTGTACAAAAACGGAGAACACTAAAGTTCCAAATTGTGATTGCAGCTACCCCGGAGCTCATACTTGAAGCCGCTTTGCCTCTACTGTGAAGCTCAAAAAAATCGCTGCATCTGGAGATAATCAAATCCACTTCGCATCATTACCTCTGATGGGCGAAAAAAAAATAAGGTAAAAGCCTAGACTGCTCTTATACTTGCAACTCATCATCTGGTTGGATGACAGTTAGCAAAGAATACTTGACCCTGAGTGAGATCCTGCCTTTCTCAACCATTAGTCTTGCACCTGAAACGACCCAATAACCAGGTGTGTCTTGTGGTCCTCTGGTCATCTCTGTAGTGTCAACAAATTTTAACAGTTTAGGTGCTTGGACTGGAACTGGAGGTCCACCAGGATAAACAGCAGAGTTTATATTCACGTCAGATGGCTGCGGTGGTGGTTTCTGAACAGATGTGAACGGATGGCTTATCAAAGTGGAAATAAGTCCCGATTTGCGGGCCAACCCTGGAGATCCATCCCATTCTGGAAACTTGACCGCAGTGGCTCCCTGTACAGTTGAGAAGCGGAGACGTAGAAAGAGAACCTTTTTGAATCCATAGTCCCCAACTTGCAATTGTGCGCCTGTAACGATGGAAAGCTCCTCTTCAGCTTCAACTGGAGCAGTACATACATGTGAGAAGTTCTTCCACTGGACTTTCTCATAGTATTTACGGTCATGAGTCTCTTGATGGAAATTCCCAGCTGGGTCATCCATAAGTTGGAAGACTTTAGGGAGAGACGAGAGGTGCTGCAAGTGGATTGCCAGGCGATTGCTCCTTTTACCTTCAAGATACAATCGGAGTCCAGTCACAGGTCTTTTGCCTACATCAACCTGAGTGATTCCTTGTCCAATTAGTATAACAAGAATATAGACCACAGTGCAAGATAAACCTATTCCAATTATTACAAGGAATCCTTGTATTTAATAGATGAATGTTACTATCATCAATGTTTCAAAAGATGGAAGAAGCACAGTTCACAACAGCTTTTACAACAAGAAGCCCCAGGCAGTAGCAAATTAGTATAACAAGAATGTCGAACACAGTTTAGATAGAAACACCAGACAACTAAACAATTAAAATTTGTATACACGAACTTGTCCCAATTTCAGTATTTGTTGGGCGGGGGGGAGCAAAGATTTTCTATGGGCATATTATGCAGTTGAAAAACAATGGTTCAGTTCTGTTTCTTTTACCAATTTCAATTGTTAGTGCACTTATGAGCCATGCCTTTTCATTTTTTTTCTTTTCTTAGAGGTTTGTGGAGTTTTAACTTGAAACATTGGAAGTTCAGAAAGAATGAATTTTGATTAAGGAGACGAAAATTGTTATTTCTAATTGTAAGACAAAGGTTACACTAGGACATGAATTCTAGCGGGCACAAGATCAATCAGGATGCAAAAACAGGAAAGAGTTCTCAAAAAGAAATTCTTCCCAGTGAATAGAGCTTACTGGAGTGGCGTTCACATAAAGCTTGGGGCCCATCAAACTGAATTGCAAGGATGCTGTACTCTGTTGCTTCCTCTGAGGACCGAGGGGAAGATCACTAAACACAGGTGCCCACTGCCGTGGCAACTGAAATTCCAAAAACTGATGAAGCTCTTCAATTGGTGGTTTATCTGCAAAAGGAAACAAAAACGGAGGAAAGGATTAGCACTGACATATAATTTGTAAAAATTGTATAAGGTGGGTTTGTTTGCTTTGTTTGCAATCTTAGACTGATTCAGGTCAGCCACCAGCTTATCATAAAACACGTCGATAAAAAGCGGTTTGTAGGAGATGCCATCCCCACTTCTATCTTCCTGCTCTAGAAAAGGATGCACTTAGATTTTGCGTCATGTCGAAAATAAAGAGAAGGTAGTTGGATAAAATTTTTTTTTTTTTTTTTTGGGAATTATAATATGGTATCAATTGGACCCGTTTGTTGGACAAAGCAATAAAATATATAAAATATGGTTAGCATAAAGAATGCATGCTTAATATTGTAATATGTGACCTTTGTGTTAGAATTTTACATTTTGAGTTTTGGAGGGAACCCCCTTCAAGAAAAATTATTTTTCGAAGATAAGTAGTAAGAAAGAAAGAAAGAAAGAAGGAAAAAAAAAAAAAAAAAATTCCAAATACACAAAAATCATATGGTTAATGACAGACAGGGAGACGGGATCTTTTCTAGTAATGGTTGCAAAAATGAAAATGTAGATCTTACTTACAACGTAGGTACAAATTAATGGCATGGCTCAAAAACCCACTTCCAGAGACACCATTAAGTAATGATGTTATTGGAATGAAGGACATGGAGATCACATCAGGCTCCAACTGTACAGTTTGTAACCATTCATTATGGCTTAGGTTTCGGTTATCACTTCCACCTCTTCTCTTGTAAATAGTAACAACATCCTGCAGTTTTATTTAGCATTTGAAGCAAGAGAATCTGTTCTTAAGATGCTGAAAGACCAAAATTCATCAGATTTAAAAATGCAATATACGTAATGTATACCTCCTTGTGTGAGTAAGAACTCGATGTCCCAATATCTACAAACCTCAACCTTGACTCCCTGATTTCAAACTGAAACAAAATGATCACATAAGATAACTAGACAAAACTAGATGCAAGTCAAATATAAATTTAAGATCTTGCATAGATTTTTGAAAAATGCAAATGTTTATCTGTTATAAGGCAGCATGGTAAAGTTTACAAACACGTGCCCCAAAGAAAAGAAGTGCATTTGGCCACGCTTTCAAACTCAATATTTTCAATTCTCATACTTCATTAGAAAATTTTCAATTCCCGCCCAATTTTAAGTTATTGTGGATCCCACAGTCCATATAAAATGGAATTGAACCTGTTCTCAGCTTATATTACGGGGTATAAGAAGGTGAAAGAAACCATAATTACTCTCTACAACCAGCAAACCAATGAATTGAACAACAGCAAAAAAATTTTCACCCTGGGAAAGATCATAGAACTTAGTTTTCAGGAAGAGCATTACAGATAAAAGTCAGAATCGTACAGATGAGATAGAAAGGAACAAAAGCAAAGAATAATTTGCAACCATGCAATGCATTGAGAGAGAATATCTGAAGATGATTTATATGAAATTACTTCCCGTTTAAGAATTAAACATGTCATCACTTCAACTGTGTTTTGAAGATGGCAATCAAAAAATCTATTTGTTCCACTTTTCTGTCATGTGCAGAGTAAAAGTCATACAACTCACAAGAATTTGGGAAGGTCATAGGCAAATTACTATTAAAGAAGGGAACTATACCACTTTATCAGTTAATGGAATTGCATTAAGCATCTCATTAGTTCTATATCAACATTCAAACAAAAATCCTCTACTGGGCAGTAAACAGGATATAGAGAGATGGCACAATTTTGCCACATTATGGTTGAAAATCAAGAAAGAAATAAGACAAATTTAAACCTTATCATTGTGGTATGATTGTTCTGAATCTATTCCAGGTTGTCCACTTGTATCCAAGAACCTCTTATCTGCCATTGACTTTAGTCGTTTTTGCACATCAGCGGGTTGAAGTGATGATGAATGCTGTTGTTTAACGTATATTACATCCTTCCCACCCATCTTTACACCAGCGATAATATGAGTACCATACTTCTCAATAAACCTGAAGAAAAAAATAAACAACAAATTTAGCAGTCGCAGATTCCATCAGAAGTTCTAGTCTTTTAGTGGCATTCTTATCTCATTACATTCTTGATTCTTTGAGGATCACAGTGTCCAGATATGACCAAACAAGCAACAGATCCCGTCATTGCACGTGTAATAATTTGTGCATTAAAGCAGAGCATAGTATTAGCTAGCTTTAGGGAGAAGAACCAAGCATTTAGCTCCTGACTGAAGTGCCTATAGTTGAGTGCATTCTTCCCAGTTCTTCTTCAAGTAATAGCTTTATTCAGAGAAAAGAAAAAACTTAATTGGAAAGCAAGCACTTAAATGACTGAAATTCTAGCAGAAGGGGGAGGGGATAGGCTTGGAAGATTTGGCTCAAGTGATTAAGTTGTTATCTAAGGGCACATTGCTCAACCTGGTGCTATTGAAGGAAAAACTAACAGACAAATAAACTTGTGGAAGTTTGATACCTAGCTAATGCAACAGGTTCCCATGATGATGGAACTTCGTTTTTCACATAATCACAAAGCACCATCTGAGATTTTTCCAGGGCAACTGTGTACAGTGTGATGAACATCCCATCAAAAGCAAGAGTCTTTGTGTAGGCAGCATCTTTCTGCCAGCACCCTGAGAACTCAAACATCGCATTGAAGAGTCCACAAGGAATTTTCCCAGTGAGAGATAACTCCTGGTTGAATTGTTCTGCCATCTGGAGGATTAAAGATGCAATAAAAGACACAGGATTAATTAATAACCCAAATCAGAAATCTTGGAATCATATAAAACAACGGACAAAACTCTGCAAAGGATATACATGCTGAGTTCATGGATAAACTAAGTCCCCATTTGTCATGCAGATATCAGTTTGACCCCTTAAACTTCCATTGGTCATACAGAGATCACTCTATTTTTAAGTTTGAGTATGGCACCATGCCATTAACACAAGTTGACACGATATACTCGTCGAAACCAGTATCCTGATACCAAGATAACCATCCTACAAATGACTACTTTTAAAAAACTACAGATAGAAGAATCCAAATACACATGCACTGAATACTTAAAGCATTAGGACTAGTGAAATATACAATTACACATCATAAAAACGAAGGAAGTTGAAGTAAGAAGTGCAAGTAGGAAGGAACTTTACTTGCTGAAAAGGTACCACATCAGAGCGAAATCGAGTTCGTTCTCCTTTGTCACATTTGATTGATTTTGATACACCAGAGATAGTGGTTCCACCAGAAAGTACAATATCTCGACCTTGATCTTCATCAATCTCAATCAACCGCGAATCCCCTTTGCAATACTTGAGCCTCAAATCCAAAGAGACATCATATCCACGTCCAATTGACTTTATGGCAACCTGGGCAGCATCAGAGGCTGAAAGCTTTAATGCCATTTCTCAAAACATAACTACTCTTTACCACAAGCAGATCCTAGCCCTGCTGCACCTACAGCTTAAATCCATCTCAGCTCCTCTAGCTTCCAGAACAACGCCACATCTTACAATGTCTGAATCTTCTTCTTTTTTTTTACTATTATTTTTTTAAAAAAAAAAATTTCAACTGCTTCCCATAACTGAAACCTCACAGGGATTCCGAAATCTTCAAACTTTCGAATTCCAAATCTTTGAGCTCACAAGAACAATTCTTGCAAGAAAATTGCCGAATATTTCAAAAGCACGGATGAGAGTCAGCTCCTTCCAGGCAGTTTGAGCTACAATAACTCAGTAAAAGAACAAACCAATTCACACTAAACAAAGGAGCTTCTTCACTTACTCCAAAACAAAAATCCATTCACAAATTCAACCACAAGACCCTAGAAATCCGTCACGAATAAACAATTCGCAAAGCGTGCAGCAGCCTGTGAGCTCCTTTCACTTAGTACGGGACTTCAAAACCGAAATTCCAATGCAAATTTCTTGGAAATCGGGAGATGAAAACCCTAGATTGTAACTGTTAGTGTAATTGGAATCAGCTCAGATCTAGAGATTGAAGTAAAATTATAGAAAAAAAATTTGAAATGAAAAGGAAAAAAAAAAAAAAAAATTGGAATTTTCTTTTCCCGATTATTTAATTTATGATGAAATGAATAATGGACTGAAAGGTATTGGAGTGGAGCGAAGACCAGACTCGATATCGAAGAAGAGTCCACGAGAGTATGATGAAGTGACAGGTGGTTATTTATCTGTAAATCACGAGCCAATTAAAACCGTGCGTGATTTCTTTAAGAATCAATGTGAGGGACATGGGACCACCTGCTTGGGTATAATATATTGTAGTCAAAAGGTAGTAAACTTCTGATGTGTGGATGTGGAAAACACGTGTTTTAGAGTTTCGAGTTAGTCAAAGCCCAGTTATTCTGTAACTTGTTTACTTGGGCCCAATTTCTTTGGGTGAAGCCCGTAAATAATATATTCTTTTAAAGTTAAAAACGTCAGTACGGCCCACATCCAACTCTGTATCTCAGTAATCTCGGGTTGCATAAGTCCATTCAACTCTCCCTTCATATATTCATTTTGAATTATCGAGAAAATATTAAATTATAAAAATATATGTCCCGATCCGAGTCTGTGAACTCGCTGTTCTAAAAAGAATATCTCAAATTAACAATGAGTACTTAAGTCTATACTTATATTCAATGACATATTCATTCAATATGGAACAAAATATCACATTTAGGCCCACGATCACATCACAGTGCAAACTCGCAAGCCCGAATCGAAACAATATATATATATATTCACATTCAAATAAACTTATTTCTTATTATTATTTTTAATTACTTTTTTTTTTTTAACTCTTGATCTTTTATACAAGTGGAGATTGATAAAGGAAACTATATATCTTTTTACTTCAAATAAATAAATAAATGAACCAACTACTTAGATAATATTACAATATAACCTCCATTTTATTATTAAATCTTAAATTTATTTTCGGACCTCTAAATATACCTCAAACCTTATACACCTCAAAAAAAAACCTTATATTCATAAATAATATAAAAACAATAAAAACGCCGAAATTATATCTATAAGTTTGTTAGAGAATTGACAGAAATATCAAAGGAAAACCTAAGTATTCAGCCCAAAAATTAGATTCATTGGCCTATGAAGAACAGAAACCAAACATCAAAACTATAAGTTTATAGTTACTTCCATGAAATGCTATCCTTTACCTTCTCTCTCTCGTTTTTTTTTTTTTTTTTTTTTTTTAACTTTTTTTTTTTTTACAATAAAAAAAAAAAAAAAATAAAAAAAAAAAAAACAAAAAAAAAAAAAAAAAAAAAAAAAAAAAAAAAAAAGAAAAGAAGAAGATAAGTGTTATTATTTAAGTTGACTGACTCCAACAGTTGACCTTACGTCATAGAACCGCAAGGTGCTTCTTTTATGGATTCTTTTCCTCCAATTAAAAATGGAGGCGTATAGGTTTTTTTAAAAAATATATATATATATTTTAATGGAAAGCTCTTAAAAATTATTTTAATTTCTTTTAAGCTCACGCCAAGAAAAGAAAAGAGGGAGATAATATCTTAGAAACGTGATTTCAATTATGTGTAACTGCACTTTTTCATAGGCGTCCATCAAATAGGAGATGAAAGTCTTTCAATTCAAATTAAATTTTTATTTTATTTTATTTCTTATAAATATATAATTTAATTTATAATTCGTAAATTATCTTCTAAAAATAAAAATAAGCTCTACGAATTATATTTATTTGAGTCAAAAATTCAAACTCATAATGTGACTCAAAATTAATCTGTAAAATATCTTTAAATTGTAGTATTATACAAATCTTATATATTCTAGTCAAGTTCAAATAGATAATTTGACTCAAAATATTGATTCGTAATAAATTTGACTCGAACTCAAAATTTTATTGGTAATATATATAATCTACGAGTCATGTTTATGTTAAAGCAAATTCAAACTCTTAATTTGACTCAAATATGGATTCGTAAAATATCTTTTAAAAATTTTAACGAGTCACATTTATCTTCAAGTCAAATTCAAATTTCGAATTTGACTCAAATTTGATTTGTAATATATATATATATATATATTTATACATAATCTACGAGTCGTTTTTATCTTCGAATTCAATTGACTAATATATATATATATATATATATATATATATATATAATTTAATCCAAAATCTATATATGTATTTCGTATTTTATATATGCGTCAAATTTAATTAAATGATTTGATTCAAATAAATCAAGGTATATAAAAAAAAAAAAAGAAAATGAAAATTGGTATTATCCACGTGAACAATTCTGGATAGCTCGTGCACAAGTTTCAAATGGTAAAATATTGTAATTAAAAATGTAATTTTGTTTAATTAAGTGGTCACTAAAATTTCACTTAATAATTATTATTATTATTTTACTAATTACCTTTTTACTTTACCCTAATTATTTATTATTTATTATTAATTACTTTTATAAATTACCGTGACGAATCACAAGTTGACACGTAGCAAGATGATGTAAACACCTTCCTCTATAAATAGAAGAGTAAGAGAGTGTCAAATAAAAAGTTCTTAGAGATAGCAAAATTTTGTCATATCGGACCCTTCCTTTCTAAGTCCAAATCAATCAGGACCTCAAAGGTCAGTGCAGTCCATTGACGGAAAGAACAAACGGATTAGATAGGAAATATTTAAACTGCATATATTGTTAATGAAATACATATTTCGCAATTGATTTGTACTTGCAGTATTTTAATTTAATTTATACAAACGAGAAATCGTTGTCTACAATAGGTGCTTTTTTAGTGGAAGTAATTGGCTAGCTGGCCACAAGATGTGTTTCATTCTCATAAATGGGATTCGAACTTCCAGATCATGTTTAAGGAGATGAAATAAACAACCATCATGCCACATCTCGTAATTTATACATAAAAAAAATTACTAAATAAAAAATTTAAAAAAAAATAAGACTATTAGTGCAAATAAACCAAAAATTTGGAGCCAGATGTCAAGGGAATGTTACATGGGAAGGATAGGAATATCCCAAGTGCCTAGGCCTGTCAATAGGTCTAAAATACCCGGATCTTACTCGGATCCGATCATAAAAATATCGGATACGAGTCTAACTTTTTCATACCCGGACTCGGACCCTACCCATACCCGAAAATTAAATATTAATTGGGTCCGGGTATAGAACTATAAATACCGCACCCGATACATACCTGATCCAAAAATTTTTAAAATTAAATATATTATAATAATTACGGTGTTAAAATATTTGAAGAAGTTTTTTATTAAATTAATAAGAATATATTGAGTTTTTATATATATTTTATCATTTATTTTATATTGTTTTTTTCAATTTTAATTTTATATTCTTTTTCATAACTTTGATAATTTTTAAAACATTATATTTTAATTTATAATTTAATTTGTATGAATTTTCAATTGTTAATATAATTAACTTATATTTTAAATATTATAACTTATTATAATAATAATATAAATTATATTATAAGTTATTCAAGTATAAATATTCAATTTAAAATAATTAAATTAATTTTTAAAAGAAAAAATAAAATTTCGGGTAGGGTATACCGGTTCGGACCTGAGACCTGATAGGGTCGGGTATGGGTATAAATTTTTTGGACCCGACGGATATCGGGTATGGTACGGGTCCAAAGATATATTCTCGGGTTCGGATATGGAACTAGTAGTTTAGGACCCGATTGGACCCGTTGACAGGCCTACAAGTGCCTGCCCCTTAAAGGGCATCAAATGGAAATAAAAAATGAGATGATAACTTAGTTGATAATAGTCACGTTTATAATTTAAAATGTCAAAAATTTAAATGTCATTAGAAGTAAAAAAATTTCAAAATTTTCTCAGTATATGCCAACTCAATAATATACAAAAATTGAAGGTTTTTTTTTTTTTTTTTAATTCTTTATATGAAAGGGATGTTTTAAGATAAAAATGTTTTTCAATCAATCAAAGGAAACAAATGATTATGTGAGAGAATATTTTTCTCAGGAATTGAAATTTGTTACGACACTCAACCTAAGATTTTGTGGAATATTTTTTATTTAAATTTTTTATTTTAGTATTCTCAATAAATTTTTAACCTAATAAAAAGAAAAATTGGTAAATTTAATTTTTAATATTAATAATTTTAATGTGATTGATTTTTTTTTTTTATTTAATAGATTATTAATGTATAATGAATATATGTATTTGGTCTATTCTTTCACAAAATTTAACTTGTAATAATCGAAATATTGGAAATCAAATCTACCAATTTTCCCTAATAGATTTTATGAAAATGATTAAATATATCTATCCATTATATATTAAAAAAAATTTTTTTTTTTTTTTGTCTGAACCAAGGATATTCAACATGGACTGGAGTGACTAATCTCTTTCTCTACAAATACTTTTCCAACAGAAGCAAATAGCCGGCTACAAAATGTATTTTATTTCTATAAATGAGATTTAAACTCTCAACTCATGATTAAAGAATGAAGTAGACAATCACCACGTCACACCACATGTCGTCGTTTATATATTAAAAAATTATTAAATTTAAAAAAAAAAAAAATGAAAAGACCCCAATAGTGCAAATAAACAAAAAAAAAAAATTGGGGCCAGATGTCAAGGGGATATTACATGGGCCTGCCTGCCTCTTAATGGCCATCCAATGGAAATAAATAAACGTGGTTTCAAAACACGGAAAGCCTAAAAAACAAAATACTAATCAACGAAATAATTATCAAAAAAAGGCCAAAAAAAAAAAAAAATGAACGAAATATGAAAACGCTACTCTCATACCTAGCGCGTGTTTTCACCTCTGGACGAAAATCATCCACCAAAGTTGATAGCGGTGCTGGGTCCCATAATCACATGCCCGTGGGGGCACCGGAAAGCGAGTACAATAATCTGTTCATACGCGCATGAAATGCCGTAATAAAGTCGAGCACAAAATCCAATTGGCATGGACACGTGTTAGTAATCTACGGTTAAAAGGATCAATCATGTGAGTTAATGATGGGTCGCAATGCCATGTATGTGATTGTAGTACTGTCTTTTCGTTGTCTTTTTTTTTGAATTTTTTTTCTATTATTGCTTAACCACTATTTTATTATTTTTATTTTTTAAAAAAAATGATAAATTTCGTTTTTAATCATTTAATGAATGTCTTTTTGTACAACTAATTTTATTTTAATAGTTTTGCAAATATATATAACACAAGTATATATATTTGGTGGATTCATTCACAAAAAAATAATTTTTTTTTTTTGTGAAATTTGAGGTATTTTTACATCGATCGTGTCTCGAACTCATGACCTCTTAGATCATAAGGGAAGCTCTACCAAATGAGTTATATCTTCTTCGAAAGATTGATAATGAAATCTATCAAATACTCAATAAAATATAAAATGAGTTTGAATACTCATTATAATCAAATTGTCACAATTTGAGCCCACGAGCCGGTACTATAACTATAGACCTAGCGACACTTATGGTCAACTATATGACACGTCCTCACCGTATTAAAAAGGGCATTTTGAGTTGACAATAAATATCTAGACTCATTCTTATATTTTATGGCATATTTATATATATGAAAATAAATAAAATAGGGATCGACTGTCACGACCCAAATCCCAAGTGTGACACGCCGCGAATTGAGGTACAACTCAACACGCAAGGCTCAAAACTTATACAAAAAAATATGTCGTGCAAGAAATTCTCTTACCATCTACAACTTACTAAAATAAATAAATAATTAAATAAATAAACAATCCCCAAAGAAAGTTCTTATAAAAAAATAAAACCAATATCAAAGATCTTTTAAGGAAAATATCCAACAATTATTAGCCAAATAATAATACCAAGTCTAAAAAGATTAAACAAAATAAAGCAAATGAAACTAAATCCGGTCTTCTATAAAATTATAATTCGACTCATTGGAATTCTTATTCGAAAATAGGCAAACCAATTAATAAACTAAGAACCTGCAAAACATAAGAAGTGAAATAAAAGAATAATGAGTTATGAAGCCCAGTAAGTAATCCAAAACTTCTCATCAAATTGGGCATGAAAAAAAAAGACTCTTTTTCAAAAAGAAAAACATAAAACATTAATTTTTCAAAAAAAAATAATACTTAGACAATCACGTAGGCTCAAGGTCTCATAGTACTTGCCTAAACCGGATATCCAGCCCAACTCTACTCCAACAAGGAGTTAACGAGTTGGAAAACATACATACATAATATCTGTCTACTCACCGACAGACAGGTATATCGAGAACTAGTCCTCTAGGCATACAAAACATGAGCCATGCATAATTGTTTCAAAACATACATATATACATATATTAAAAACATAAGTCATGCCCAACTGAATTTAACAAAACATAAAGAAAATATTTTAAAACTTAAAAACGAGAAGAATCGAATTACTTACCTCAATCAAAGCTTAACCAAACCAAGTTTAACTCAAATAATCTGAATCCCAAGAATGTCCCTTACCTATTTATATACAATGATTAAACAATGTTCTATTATCATCCAGTAATCCAAATATCTAATTTTGATATTTTTTATCTTGATCCTAACACTATCTAAGTTTAAATTTTAAATAATAGTTTTAAAGTTTATCTATAACGGAAAATAATAATATCATAATTTTATTTAATAATAATATAAATTAAAAGAAAATCTGAAGATTAAACAATTAAATAATTAAACATTCGTACTACAAATATATATATAAAACAAGTACTGTTTGTGGCAGTGCTACCGCATTCCTTTTCTCCCCTTTTATTTTTATTTTTATTTTTATTTTTTTATAATATACATACATATATTTTTTTTTTGGTAAGTAATATACATACATATATATATACTATACATACTCAACCAAACACATATATATATAAATAAATCATTCACCGTTGCATACGCGGTTGTCCCCGCATCCTTATTAACAAAATAATAAAACAGTGCAGTGCGTAATTAATTTTCTTAAAATTTCTTCCTATCTTTACTTAGTTTCTAGATATCAAAAACAATATTCAATATTCAAGAATCATCCTATGAATACCTTAAATCAAGAATTAAATTAAGATCTAATGATAAATTCCTAATTAAAAATCTGATTTCTGTCTAAATAATTAAAAATCTAACCATTGAATTATCAAAGATTATAAAATAAAGATTTAACTAACCTTCGTAATCAATACCGAGATCCCCAACCTCGAATTCCTTTTCGTGTCCTTGAGTTTGATCGCCTCCTCTTTCTTGTTCTAATTGTCAGAGATGAATAAGAGGTTAAAATCATGCCTAGGGTTTCGTAAATAAAATATTATAACTTAATTTAAATTTATTCCATAGGCCCTCCTACTTTTTTTTAGTATCCTAAAATAGACCTCAAAGTTATTAAATCACCAAAATACCCTCCTTAATTGGGCATGGGTATTACAATATGTCACTGGTAAACCTACCTATGACTTGTACTGCAAGTAATTGTTGCCTTGTAAGACAATAAATCTTCAAGAGTCCTAACGGATTTTCTCTTTCCTTTTTCAAATATTTATTATTTTGATTAATTAAAATTTTACCAACAATTAATATTTTTTAAAATATGACAAGAAATGATTACTTTGATGATAATAATTTTACTTATCACTAAAAAAGGTCATGGGTTAAAAATAAGGTGGTAGTCTAGAGATATGAAAACCTTAATATAAAATATATATATATATATATATATTTTAACACACTTCATTGTGGGTCAACTTGGAAAAAAAAAATATATGAAGGTTATAGGAGTAGTATCAATAGGTCACTTTACTTCTTTAATATTTCAATAATTATATTATTATTATACCTATAAAAAATAATTTTTTTACATCCCATTTACTGAACAATTTTTTTCATATTTTTTTAAATCTCTTCACTCAACTTTAAAAAAAAAAAATTAGATAATTCAGAAAGAAAAAAAAAAAAATCTAATACAAAAACACCTTAAAAAATATTTAATATTTAAATTATTACGTATAGTAATTTGAACATTTAATAATACTCATCCTTTATACCCAAAATCTTTATCTTTTCGTACCCATCCTCTCCATACATAGAGATATCATCTAATTAATTGTTCTCTTCATACCGGCCCCAACCCCACCGCCATCCTCTCACATCACACACAAACAAAAAAAAAAAAAAAAAAAAAAAAGGGAACGAAAAATCTATAGAACAATTTTTTTTTTTTTTAATAATTCAGTATCTTTATCGACTAATTCAGGAAAGATCTACGAGGGTATACTCCCAAAACTACAGCATATGGTCAAAGGAACCTTGGCCGAGTGGCACAAGTGCTCCCCCGCTTTCCAAAGGATTGCGAGTTCGACACCCTCCATTCGCAGCAAATGTTGTATGCTCAAGTTTATCCTGTTACGATCTCAGTCTGGATTAGTAGAGTAGTACTTGGACACCGGACTCTAAAAAAAAAAAACTACAGCACATGAATGAAATGCAACACAAGGCCGTACTTGAGAATTGAACTCAAGTCCTCCATTTGACAAACTAAATAAAAATACTTAAATGAAAAAAGTTATATTACTGGATTATCATCTTATTCTCTATTGAACAATCACTTTAGACAGTGACCATTTTTATTTTATTTTATTTTATGGTTAGACAGTGACAATGATTACACGGAAACTCTCATAAAGTGGCCCTTTAAAAGTAGATTTGGGCCTTCTCATATTGGAAATATCCAATAAGATTTAATACGTACAACTTGATCATGACCCCAAGCCCGACCCAATTATTAGTATTATATACCTCATCAACATACTTTTTTCTTTTTCCTTTTTTCTTTTAAGCAATAAAAATCAAATCAAGTAAAGATTATTGTTGACAGACAATATCATTGGTCCAAATAATATATATATATATATATATATAAAATAAAATTTAAATTCGAGTATTATATATTTTCAAAAACAAACAATAGATAAAAGACATAATTTAGATAAATTGGAGTTAATTTAAAATTTTTAAAATAATAATAATTATTTGAACTAAATTTAAATTAATCAGTTAAATTAATTTGTAAGTAATGTAACAGAATCATGACAACAACACAATATTCATACTTTTGTTATTTCTCCCACATGTTTTTACATAGTAAATATATTGATTTACAAAAAAATAATAATAATTTAAGGTCCAAAGAAAACTAGATAATTAAAATTATTACAATTTTGTTGGTTGTAATAAAACAAATCATACCCATGTACATCCACATATTATATAAATTATATGCTACCAAATGAAATGATTAGAAGCTTTGATAATATATAATGATGGATCATAATTAAACTAATTATGTAGAAGAAGTGAACCCAATTAATGGATGGACACATATATATATATATATATATATATATATATATAGTTATTTGGTTTGGTAGTATGTTGAAACATTGAGAGACACCACATGCAACATATATAGTTGTCCTCAATGATTATGATTACATTTGTTTGGTGTACTACGTACTTGGTACTACTTTCTCAGAAATTCCATATCCATCAAAAACCTCCTAAAATTTTAATTAATTGTATCGGGGGGGGGGGGGGGGGGGGGGGGGGGG
>JAXGGT010000054.1:1790626-1815369 GCA_035583425.1 Marsdenia floribunda | reverse complement strand
AGAGTGATTTTATTAATAATATATATTTTTTAAATAGGGTGGGACTCACACATTTTATAGGTGTGTTTTATAGATGTGTTTTTAGGGGGACAAACTTTTTTTCCAAAAATAATTGTGTCCAAATATGCTGGTTTATTGGAAACAAATATTCTTCACTCAATTCAAATAGAAAGCTTAAACAAATACACCCTTAGTTACTACTTAAGCTATTGAATTATCCATGTATTATATAACTTTTTACTTCACTTAATTATAAATTCACAAAAAAAAAAAAGGTTAAATTGATCACATAGTAACTAATCATATCTCACATATATTAAAATTTAAGCATGCTAACTATTTAGAATACATTAAAAAGGGAATATGATTTATACAAGTTATTATCATTAAAAAATTTAATATATATATATTATTTAAAAACAAAAATATTTTGTTATTATCTATGTATTATATTTAAGAACTAAATATATTATTTGACAAAAAATAATTAAATTAAATTATTTAGTAAAAATAAGAAATTAATGTATTAATTTATTTTGTTAGATCAATTTTTATTTAAATTACTATTCAAATTTATTTAAATACAATCAAATTAATACAAAAAACTTTAACTTACTAATAAATGACAATATAAAAATATTCCAAATGAAATACAAGTTTTTTTTTTTTTTTTTAACAATTAAAAAAATAAAATAAAATAATCCATTGATCCAAATGGAATGAACTTAATTTCCTTTAAACAAAATCTTGAATTTGAATGTTTTGTATATAAAGAAATAAGTGTTAGGAAACTCGTTCGGTATATTTAATAAAAAAAAAAAAAAAAGAAAAAAAGAAAAAAGAGTTGGAGGGGTAATATTGGGAAAATGCTCAAAGAAAGATAAGGTTACAGCCACACTCTAAAAAGTCTTGTTTTGTGCTTGACAAAGACGTTTTTATTCTCTTTTGTCGTTTTTGACAATTTTTATTTAAAAAGGAAAAAAAAGAAAAAGAAAAATGAAAGTTTCAAGGCCACGTGGGCCCACTTGTGGTTTCGGGCTGAGTATGAGATATCACATGTGAAGAGCACGTGGCTTGATTCGGTACTCCAGGACCACGTCTGATGGACCCGGGCTTACGCAAATTTGGGTCCATATCCTTATCGGGGCGATAAGTCTTGATCCACTTTTGTTGACTTTTTCGCTCCTGTTTTAGTTTTAGTTATTTTTACTTTTTATTTTTATTTATAACTTATATCCTTATGAATTAATTTTAAAATAATTTATTAGAGAGAAATCTCCAAAACTATAATAAAATGCAACAAATTATTGTTCATGGTAAAATTTAAATTTAAAGATCTTCAATTAACAAATAATGTAAAAATATCTAAATAAAAAAAAAAAAATATTTTAAAGATTAGGTGTAAAAAATTAATTTTTCGTTTTTTTTTTTTTGACTCCACTTCTTGGTCTCAATTCTCAATTTTAATCCTCTGACACAGATTAAATTAATTATAAGACTTGTGGTATATTTTTTAAGACTAAAAGTAAATTTAACTTAACCAACTTGGGGTTCGTTGAAATGATTTGCACCTTTACTCAACTTCGCTAACAAGGTGTGCTATCCAAAGCGATCAATAGATTAATCAAATATAATATGATTAAAAGATACATTCTTACCGCAGTGGACCTACTTAAATATCGTAATCGGCTTAAAAAAAAAAGTAAATTTAACTTTATTTCATGACTAAACTTTAAAAAAAAAAAAAAAAAAAACCTTATTAATGACTGAATTAACTAATATTTTTAATTTGATGGTCCTCTTTCTCTTCCATATCCTTATCTCTATTTCTCATCTCATCATTGGAAGATGCAAGTTAAAGACTTAAAAAAAAAGAGACATTTTTTTTATTATTATTCAAAGGGACAACTAAAAGTGACTTTTTTCTTTTTTTTTTTCCCCCCCCTTTGAAAGAAAAAAAAGGGGGAAAAAAAAAGAGGACAACTAAAAAGGATGAAAAAGAATACCACACTTCCTAAAAAACAGCCTGGAGTTAATTCATTACTTTGATTCTCTGAAAGAAGAGGAGGGAAACAAAAAAAAAAAAAAAAAAATAGAAGACAGGATTTTGAATTTTCAAACCATAAGACTAGCATTGGCAGCTGATTTGATTTGATTACCTGAAAATGGAACTTCTATCTTTATTTTAAATTGGTATTTTCATCCATTAATTTAAAAAAAAAACATGACTTAAATATTATACAAAGCTGTATCCATAACTCTAATTTTAGCTTAATAAATTAGGGAAAAATACTTAAGTAAGAGAAGCCGCACTACTCGGTTGTTGTCAAGAACTTCTATCTACATCCCAAAATCTTGTTAGAAGATTATATGGAGAGAAGAAACGGAAATACTTTGTAAGCAAAAGTGAAGCAACGGTTGTGCATATACTCAAGTAAAAGCATAAGGAGAGGATCTCACCAAAATCTGGTACATGAATAACAGAAAAGCAGAAACCAACTACAAACCACAACATGTGACCTCATTATGCAATCAACACTTTTACTCTTTTGTTTCTACATTTGGGTTCACAAAAAGTTTGTACAAATGAAACTTCTAGATAGACAATGTTCGTACTTATGAAGACAATTATACAAAGATACATGTACAACATGCTAAAGATATTATTATATATATATCTTTTTTACTCTACAAAAAAGAATTCCTATATGGAGTTGTTATATTCCAACAGCATCGAGAAGTTGCGAGTGTTGAGAGACAGAAACTAGTGAATTAGCAACAATGGCACCACTAGCAGCTACTGCAGGGACACCAATACCTGGAAAAGTAGAATCCCCACAACAATAGAGCTGTGGGATTGGAGTTGAATGTCCAGGGAAAGTGCCTTTACCAGCTTCTATTGCGGGACCATAAGTCCCTCTATTTCTTCGAAGGAACCTTTGATGTGTCAATGGAGTCCCAACCAACTTTACCTCACATTTTTCACGATTGAATCCAGGGCCAACTGCACGCTCGACAGCTCTCCACATTACCTAACGTACAAAGATATACAAGGCCAGCAGAAAAAATTACTAACAGTTTTGTTTCTGAAGAAAAATCAAGCAGCTAACTGTTTGGAAGAGTACGACTAGAAGAGGTAATAAAGGAAAAGCATAGTTCAAAGCAGGAAAGTTTCTAGATCCTGTAACAAAGCAAATCTGTATGGTCAAATTATATTTGACAAGAAAATGCTACAATAAAAAATGACTGAGCCAGCCTGAATATAATCATCTGAAACTTAAAATATCTCATATTAAACGAAGCACATGCAAATGCGATAAGTTAAATAGTCCAGACAACGTGAGCATAATTATCACTAAACAATGTCAATTCCATATATGTCGATGCATGTACAAAACTAACATTAACATTTCTACCATTTTGGTTTGCATGATATGCGACCAATGCCAGCAAAGTAGAAGCATTTGACCCCCTATAGGAGTATTACCACTGCTGCACGAACTCAATTAACCAACCTCCAACAATAGAAATATCTTTCCCCACTAACAAGTATCTCAAAATCTTCATGTATCTTTACTTGTAAAATTAAATTCTGAGAACCCAAATGCTTGACCATGACTAGATTATGACTTGTCAACAAATACCTCAGATCTTTTTGCTTTGAGTTCTTTGTACTTCATGCTTCGGCGATCAAGGCCTTCCCAAATTCCAAAAGGTTCAGTACCTGGTGCATAGGCATGTAAGACATGCTTTCCAGGCGGAGCAAGATCAGGACTAAGTGCACTAGGTACAGATATTAAAACAACATTTTGATCTGCATCAACACCTCTCTCCCATTCATTCACAACTATATGATGGATTCCCAGGTCTTCACGTATACCCTGAACAGCCAAATATCATCTGGTGATTAATCATACATTTCTACAGCATGGTAAGTCCAGCCTCATTTAAACTGTTAGAACTAGAGAGGATCAATGTAGAACCTATCAAGTTTTAGGAGTTTTAAAAATCTGTCAACCTGACAAGCTGCAAGGAAACAACAGCATATCATCTAAACTTCTCTTCCTATGATTTTAATATATAAAACAAAGATATAACATATAAATCTGAATGTCTTCCAGTTCCTCAATTATTACAAAGATACATGATTCTGAACAAGGCTGTTGTTGAAGTCAAGATAATCGAGCACATTTATTAATAAATGAACAATTCCTAATCTGGAATATTGATCCAAATTGCATGATAAAACTGTAGAGGAAATCCATTAGGCACAATGTGCGCACATTGATGTTGATTTAAGGACAAGTTATTACTATGTATATCTTGGAACTTTTGTTGGCCATTTGACCAATGCCTGTTTGTTCATTACTTAAGGAGAAATCATATCTGAAAAGGTTCTCATAGCGCTTTATTTCAATCGTAGATGAATAAAAATCACATATAAAGATGTTGGCATCAATGCATTTTAGGATTTACCAACACCATCAAGTCAGCTCAACAAGGCAAAAGAAGAAAAAGAGAGGAGAGATTTATTGATGGAATAACAAATTGAAGGTTCTCCATAGAATAGCACATTGGTTAAGGTGTGCTAAATAGGTTTAAAATGTTAATAAATACACTGATCCCCATGGTATATACATAGGAATGCGAAACAGATAATGACTGCAGAAGTAACTTAGCATTGCAGGATGCAGGGGATGGCCGTAAAATGAAATACAACAAAGTAAAATGCTGAGAAGGACCCACAGAGGGAGAAGGTGCTGAGGGCATGTTTATGAGAAATATATAGAGGAGATCACTATTTCTAATGGAAAATAATGAGAAGAATGGAACCAAATACAATAAATTTGTTAAATGTGCCAGCTTTACATAATTCAGGTTCGAGTTTTGATGCTACTTTCTGTAGAAAAATTGAATCATCTGATGTGTGAAAAGAAAATATATCCACTCAGACTTACAGGAAATATTTCAATGGATGGATGATCATAAAATTAAATTCTTTGATCACGTGAGGGTGTATTTTTCCTCAGAATTGAACATGCACCAAGAATATGAATTGAGTGAAAAACACCTTAGAGAGTTACGAGAGTAGAATATGCAAGTATTCAAAAAGGAAAACTCAGTTGTCGACCAAATGACAACCACAAGATACAAATTTCTTATTTTGAACAATTGCTCACCTCAGCATCAAAGCCAAGATGTAGGTGCATGAATGATTCACATTGTGGTGTCTTTTCAATTTGGTCCTGGTATGATTTTGGAATAACTTCCCTGGGCAATAACTTCAATGTGTCCCACATTGATGCATTGCTCACCACTGCCTTTCTTGCACGCACAAACTGCAGTGAACATTATGGGTATTTAATTCCAAGAAACGAAATGAGCATAAGAATAAAAGCAACATCCCACTGATCTTCCAATATTACTTACTTGGCCATTTCTTAGCTTCACACCTACAGCTCGGCCTTGATCAACAACAATGCTTTCTACATGACTTTTTAGAGTGATCCGACCACCAAACTTCTCAAGTCCTCTGACAAGAGCATCAATTACTGCTCCACTTCCGTGAAGAGGATATTCTAGAGAGCAACCTGGCTTGTACCATTCTGAGAACATGTAAACCTGAAGAGGTGGGAGATAAAATGAGAGCTAGGTGTTCAATGAATTACTAAAGATAGGTTTAAGGAATGGATGATGAACAAACATGGGCCTGTCATTATCTTTATTCTTTCACAGTACACTCATGCTGGTAGAATTCTGAATGTCAGTTATGGGAACTGAATTGAATGAAAATATTATAAAATGGATATACTTCAGCATTTCTCTAATAATCCATGCCACAGAAGTTTAAATACTGCAAAATAATTGCTCCCAAGCTTTATGACAACGGCAGCATACAGCAGAACTAACAAACTACAAGTTGGTCAAATGGAAATGCAATTGTTAGCAAACTTCACATAGGAAGTTGAAACCTTCTTCTTGTAATGATTTGAACCAAAAAAACAATCTTAAGGTGAACTATAGTCAATTACCATCTCTGCTGAAAGTATGCCATTAGATTTCACTCCTGCAAGCAGAAAAGCTAGAAGGTCCACCCAATTCCGGATAAAAGGATCTTTTAGCCCTAAAGAGTCAAGGATCTCCGAGAAAGGTCTTAAAAGCTTGGTTGCACTAAGGGCTCCCTGTGGTCCCATCTGAGCAAAAGATTTGAGCAGAGAGAGTGCATATCTTGCAGCAGCTGTTGAAAGAACACCCAAGTCACCTCTGATAGACAAAGGAGGTAGAGCCATTGCTGCAGCAGACATTGGCAATATTGCATCCTGTAGAAGTATCCAAGACAAAAGAATATATAGGAACATAAACATTGTGCCTTTATGGTAAACTTTATAAAAAGAACATGATAAAAAAAGCTAATGGAAGTTCATGCAATCTTGTCATGGAATTCTGGTTACCATTTTTCCAATTAGGTTAGTTCAGGGAAAAAGAATTTATCATACTCACAAGAAGCTTTCTCCATTCTTTCACAGCCTCTGGACCTGCATACCTCTCAAGGTCCTGTAAGATGAAACATGGCAAAGCTTATACAGCAGATAGGAAGAGTTCAAGTTGTCAAGAAATAGAAATTGAAACCTTATACAGAAAATAATTTCAACCACATTATCCAATAGACGACACAGTACTCTTTCCTTTTAGAAGCTTTTGTTCTCTATAGTTTGCAGACAGAGGATGTAAAAACCATTCGTACAAATTTAATGTAGGAATTATTTCCCTCTGCTTCACAAAAATCAACAATGGTCTAGGTTGATTACATTAAAGGTTTGTCCAAACTAACGTGTGATCACATAGGAAGTATCATATGGTAACAAACAGAATATATCTGAATCTTGAAATTTTCTTTCACAAGTGGATGAACAATCTTTACCATTTGAGCTGTCCAAATGCAGTATAATATGCTGGTGCACCAAGTCAGAAACTAGAAATCCAGGGATTTCACCTTTATTGTTCATCAAAATAGTTATGATCGAGTACACTTTATAGAGAAGCTTGGCGCTTACAAAATAAATGCTTAAAGCAAAAGGACAGAATTAGCATGGCAATTTTCTTTTTGTGGATAAAAAGACATTAGAAGGGAACACAGCTGAATAATAAATTCACCTTAAAGAACTCCGTTGGGCCAATGCGTGACAAGAATTCACCTTCAGGTATGTACACCATCCACGAGTCATAATTAGCACAGGGAATTGATTCACCTAAAGCATCAAGCACCTACGAAAGAACATCGCGTTTTGATCATGTAGAACACAAACAGAATTCCCAATCTCAAAGTGGAAGAAGTAGTTCCAATAAACAAATTCTATTGCCTTACATAATGCACGTAAATGAAATATTCTGGATATTCATCCTTGTATATAAATAATCATATTCAATGAGGTAATAAATGAAGGAACGAAATATGGAATTTACTTGCGCTAGGGGATTAGCCTGTGGTCCTCTAGATTGAAAACCAGAAAACAAAGATGGGCCAGAATCAAATTTGTAGCCTTTGATCTCGAAAGAGTGAGCAGCACCTCCAGGCAAATCATGGCTTTCCAATACTAGAACATCTTGCTCATATCTAGCTAGAAGTCCAGCACAACATAATCCGCCAATCCCACTACCAATCACCACCACGTCCGCCTCTGGCTTGCCTGCACATCATTCTGCATTCACATTAAACACAGTCCCCCACCGTAAACAGTTAGACTCCCTGAAAAGAAAAAAAAAAAAAGCAGCAGACCGGTAAAGATAAAAAGTATGAGCTTATTGACCTGATAAGGTATTGCGATTGGAATCAACGGCGGTGGAAGAAGGAGAAGCGGCGGTGTCAATGGCGTTGGATATTGACGGGAAGACGAAAGTCCGGTTTCGACGGCGAGGGCGAGGGCCAGGGATTGAAGTGGTATTGGAGAAGGAAGAGAAGAAAGTTTGGGAGTGGAAATGAGGAAGTAGAATGCGCGAAACGGCAGCAATCGCCATTGATGATAAGAAAAGAACGCTGTAAGTCAGTCACAGTCGAGCCAACGCCGTGCTTGAAACTAAAAACTTGAATAGGTAAGGAAGGAAGGAACCAGAACGGACTGCTTGTTTGTAGTTCAGAACGCGCCACGTCCGCTATCTGGTTTTCCATTACTTCCTTAGCCGTGACTTCAACAGTGGAAATTTGATCCTTCTCTACTTTTATTTTAAACTTTTTCCTGTTTTTTCTTTTTCCAATCCAAGTTCTATTATGAGTCATTCAATTAAATTTTGCATGATTTTCATTTTTCAGGTAAAGAAAAAAAAATAATTGAAAAGTAAATCAACAATATATATTATTTTTTAAAAAAATTGATATTATTAAACCATAATATCTTCTTAATATTAAGAATTAATTTAATAACATTATCAAATTAACAAATTCATATTTAACGTCAAAAAATATAGGGACCATATTAGCGTAATTATCCTATAAAATATTTACACATAAAAAATGCAAAAAATTTAATTTATGGGAATATATAAATATTTCTAATGGCAAGACTGGTGGTTGACTTGTAAGGTATTCCCTCCATTAGGAGAGTAAACAAAAACAACAAAAGAACAAACAGTTAAAAGAGACAAGAAGTTGACCACCACCCACCCCACCTCAAGATGCAAAATTCACTCCTGGAGTATAAATATATATATATATATATATAAACTATTTCAAATAAACTGAAATTAGTTATATCTGCCAAATCCGAATCCATTTTCCCAGTACATCAGGGGACAACTGAGGTGCTCATAAACACCTCGAGAATACACAATCATTCCTAGTCTGGATAGCAACTCCCAAGCTTTTCCTCTGTAAAACAAATGTTTACACTAACTACTACCGGGGTCAGCTGATCAGCCCAGTACACCTGCTTTATCAACCTATGGACATAGACACAAACACACACACAGACACACACGGATTTATATGTATTCACCAATGCCAAGATGAAGGCAGACTATTCGACAAAACACATATATGGGAAATGGGAGGCAGTACACACTATTAATATATGTATTTACAGTTCAGCGATAAGAAACCATCCACTATGCTAGCCGAGCCAATAGCAGAGTGTGTAGTAACCCATGGCTCCACCGATGAGCATATAAATCTGTCAAAGGCATGCCTGGCGGAAAACTGTGCTGCTATAAGGGGCATTATAGTCACTATTTCTCTTCCTCTTTTCTCCTACTATTCCTTGGACTGTCTTCAATTAGGTAGGACCAGAATTTCCTCATCGCAATGAACAGTAAATACACTGCTATCTGCAACAATCAGATAAACTCAAGTTTCTCTAAGGTCGTCTTCACATAAACCATATCTTTGCTCCTGCAATTTTGTTCACACTTCATTTTCCCTCTTACACAAAGGAGAGAGGGCTCCAGCCACTAATGGGGGGCATAATTTCATTATGGTAGATGACCAAGCATTTCACTGTAGAAGCATCCAACGAGACCACCAGTAAGAACTATTATCAATGTAAAAAGTTACCAACTTGGAGACGCCAGATAAAGATGGATTGCATTACTAACATGACTGATTTTACAGCCCCCCTTACCCCGCCCCATCTTTTAGGGGGGAAATAAAATTAGTAACCTATGATCCATAAAAGTGCCATCTTTATAAATATATATATATTTCAAAGGAGTCCCCAACTTTAAAAACATGCAACATGTTACACAAATCAAGCATATACAGAACAAAAAATTGCAATTATATACAGGCTTACCAAGCAACAAAGATCACGAGCCCGAGCTTGACTTCTGAACCCAAACTTGCTTCTGCATCACCTCATCAACAAAAGATTAGTTTGGTGAGGAATGAAGCTTTCGTTGGGGAAGGGAAAAGGGAGAAGAGAAGAAACAAAGCACCTTCAGATAAAGAGCGTAACACTTTTTGAAATTTCAGATTAAGGCCAGAGAGTGTCAGTACCTCATGGGAGCCTCCTCTTCTTAAGGGTTTCCCCTCAACTGAACCATCAGAATCCTTCATATGTGCTGATCCACGGCGACCACCATGCTTATAAGAACCTAAATTAATTGCAAAAACACCAATAATATATAAACATGTAAATTGTACAACTCAGACATGTGATACACATTTAATCAAAAGAAAACATTTCCTTGCACATATAATTTACCATTATCCAGAGAAGAATGGCCACCACGTCCACTTTCTCTGTGTTTGAATTCCCCGCGTGCACCTACTGTCTCTGTCCTTGTTTCAGCATAAATCCCTAGAAACAGTTGGTATAAAAATGTAGTCCCAATTTAATTAAGCACAACATTGTAACCTAAAACCAACAAAACTTTAGGGGTACGTTCCCAAGAGAAATTAGTGAGGTTCAGCACCAAGCATCCCCAAATGTTAGGCCATTCAACAAGAGTACCTTCAGCAGAATCAAGTGCAGATTGAGAAGCAGATGATGACAGAGAATCATCACTTGCATGAGCACTATCTGATCGCCGAAGAGGTGCCCAGACTCCACGATCAGGTCGGTCCTTATTCTTTTGACGTCTTTCTTGTTTATCAGTGTGAACACCGTGCATATCATTTGCAACTCTGTCTTCTGGAGATCCATTAGAATCCTTCTGAAGCAAATGTACACTAGGTGGGCGAGGAGGTCTTTTGTCCTTGTCTATGTGAGACGTCTGGTTTTGTTCAAACAGGCCTACAGAAGACTGATTCTGGCGATTGTCCTTGTTGAGTAGTATACTTCTGATGATCCTTCCGCTACCTTCACGTCGGTGGTTCTGTTTGAGATTGGATGATCCGGTCAAATTCTTAACAGGAGAAGCTGCATTCTGTTGTACTGAAGGAACAGCAGACAGCTAGAAAAGGATTTCAAAACAGGATTCATCAGCTTGAAATCATAAAACTGACCATTCCAGAAACAATTGTGCAAATAGTAAATTATTCATATGTGATCTGGGATAGATGTAAGACGGAAAAGCTATCCAGAAAACTTTAAACTACCCCATCCAATTTTAAGTGAGATCCTTATTGTCCCATGGCAATCTCAAATATTGTGAGCTATACACAGTTGAGAGTTTAACAGTGACTTGGAAATTCACTGTGGTTAATGGTCATCCCTCCACACTTCAATCACTCAACTTAACTTCCTAATCTCTTTCACTCATGCTTAACCTCACCTATCATCAGAAGTAGAGTTTTAAGGAATTTAACTTACATGAGGAATTTCTTTTTCTTTTCCTTTCAAAAGCAAAATTTTCTTCTTTCCAGTGTCATTGGGGAGAGGGCCACCTGAGATGAATTAAGTAGTAGCGCTGTTAAGCATCACAACATAAAGAGTAACACAACTGGTCGGCTAAGAAATGCCAAGAACTGAAAATAGAAAGTGCAGGAGAAAAATTCGGGGTCCATTTCCCAGTGATTTATTTTTTTGCTTTTATTCTTATAAAATTTGACCAACTGTTTATTTAAAAATAAACTCTCAATATTTAACTATACAAATTTCAATTTCAAAATCAAATGTTCAAATTATAAGAATATAAGGACAAAATAATACTGAGTCATACCACTACCTTCTTCAAGTGCATCAGTTCTGGATTTGTCAAAAGGTAGTGAGTCATCTCGTTTAGGAACCATAATATAGGCAGATTTGTCTTTGCCACTGGTAATCTTTCCATTGTCCCTCTGTACATACTGGTGATCACAAAAGAATATTAAATTATACTAGGATATTTCAGACTCAGAGCCATGAAACAACGGAAAGTAAGACATATGATAACAGAACCACATCTGCAACTGAAACATACATCAGAAGTAAGATCAAGTGCAGAATGCATGAAAAGCTCAATCTGACATCAGTAAAAGTTAAGCCAAGTGATAAGCAAGATCTTTAGCCACCAAAAAACTAAAGTAACAGCAAGTCTATAACTAAAAGTTTAACTGAATAAGAATACAAAAGAAGGCAACTAAAAAAAAATTTACTCGACTTAAGACCAACAAACAGCAAATCTCTAACCACGAGGATGAAAATGACCAAGCATTAGAGCTGTAGATTGGAAGAATTATTACCCTAGCAGAAATCCTTCTCTTGTCTGCACTGCGTTTGGATGAACTTGAGCTAGAACCTCCAGTTGAGGCCCCACTAATCCTTTTAGCTGATTTCCCATTAGAGACAGACCTCTGACAAATGTCAGGACAGAAGAGTCATGGGTATTGAACAAAATATTATCATCACGCCTTCCAGAAAGAAGTTTCATCATCAAACTATCACTTGGAGAATTTTTTTGCATGCAATTTTCTGTTCAACTTATGTCTAGAAGCATTTAGAGAATTCAAATTTGAAAATGGAATTTTATAGTCCATATTATTTTAAATATAATTCTTTAAACCTTGACAAGTATTTTGGACTTCCAAGACAGTCAACTCTCCATACAGATGTGATTGCACTAGAAATCTATTACCTCATTGCCTTGAACACATTTGAAAACAAAAGGAGCTATTGGATAAAATTATCAGATACCAAAACAATTGGTTTTTCACATATCTGAATCTGGCTCTATCATGCAACAGCTGCAAAAACATCTCTTGCATGTCCTTAGGCATAGGAAAACGATAAACGCCTATCCTCAGTAAGTTCCAAATCTAGACCAATATCATTTTGCAGTGAAAGTGGCGACAGATACGGAAGGCTGACATTTTGGAGTAGCCAGTTTAGCATTGCTCAAGACTCCAATAAATATTTAACATAAAGTTTAGGCTAGAGCTATATGTGGTAATTTCCTAATCTTACACCCAACTTTACTATTTTTGACAGACATGCAGCAAGGCTACACAAGAAGTCAAGTCATAGTTCATGTAATCAATTGACAACTACAAAACTAATAAATATACAAGCGCAAATGTAAGGCTTTTATTGGAAGAAGCATTTTCAAAAAAAAGAAAGAGTGAAGTATAGCTGGAAGAAATCAAAATTCTTACTCGGGGTCCACTTTTTGCAGCTCTTTTCTGGCGGACAAAATCCATCAAAGGCGTGATTATAATAACCTCCTTCGCAGCACCTAAACACCAAAAAGCATAAGCAATTTTCCCCCTCTAAAATACAACAAAATTTCTATCTCAAAATGAATTGCATGCTTTCCCTTCCCTTCAGAAAGAAGGAAAAAGATGCAAAGGTTTTATTTCCTTACCAGCTCGTTCTGCTTCCTTCCTCTCCAATTGAATCTCCGCACTGGGAAGATTCTCAACAGGCTTTGCAAGAAATTCAAGAAACTCCAGATATTCAGGATCTACATGCCCATCAATAAATTAATTGTGACTCTAAAACAAGGAAGTGACTGGAACACTTGGCATTACCAAGCAGCATATCAAGTAAGTAACAACTACCTCTTAAAATAGTTCCTTCCCGTCCATCCTTTTTGGACCATTGCTTTGGAACGCGCTGGGAAGGAGCATACTCAACGACTGATTTAAATTGAGTACCTGTAGGAAGAAGAGAGAAACATGTAATAGATTCTAGGATCAGAGATCCAAAAATGATTATGACTGAAAATTTTGACTGCTTAGATAATCCTATTCCAAGTTTTCATGACACCAAACAGCCCTACGATGTTACCATCAACAAGAACTAATGCCTCATCATAGTTCTCATCTATAACACTAGAAGAAAAGACCATCACATGATAGAAGTTTCTAGTAGATAGAACAAGGATTACCCTTCTCATTAACAAAAACATGTCCGTCAAAAAACTCCGCAAACTCGATAACATCATCTGGTCTCTTAAAATCAATATAAGCTCTCGAATACAATTGATTCTTCTGACTGCAAATTCAAACATAAAAATCGGCACGTAAGAAATGATGCTCTTACTGCATTGGTTGAATAAAAGCCCAATATTTGACAATTGATTGAGAACTAGAATAAGAATTTTCAAATAATAAGAATTTTATCAACAATTACTTTGTTTGCAATGTACAGAACAAATACCAAATCAGCCAATAACAAGTTAAATTCATTTCTCCACCACCATGAAGAAAAGGGAAAGATTGTAAATTTCCTTGGGTGGTGGGTGGGGTTGGGTGGGGGAACGAAAGAAATAGATGACAACTATCTTAGATGGAAGAAAACATCAACAATTGAATAAGAGGACAAGAAACACCATAAGAGCTGAATGAAAAGAGAAATCTTTCCATGGGCAATTCAAAATGAAGGGAAATATGTTCTTCTTCATGTATAGTCATGGTTCTCTTTTCTTACTTTACTTCTTTTGCATTCAAGATCAATCAGAAATTCTATGACCAGAAATGCCCACCTTCAATAGGTTTCTGCAAAGATAATCATTCAAATGATATCACCAGGAAAAAGTTCCTAAGGATTGAATCATAAGAAACCATACTTACACAGGGAAGCTTAGAAAAGGGAGAGTGACTACATCCACAGCCCGCCAAATAAAAATCTAGTCCAAAGAACATAAAATAAGGAGGCAGACTAATCCAGAAAGCATATCTCAAAGTACCTCTGACGCTAATGACATCATGTTATTGAATTAAACAAATATTTAAGGTACTCTTAAGGTTATCTAATAGACTCAGCTCCAATCTCTAACCAAGTTTTCAGAATCCATAAAATTATCATAAGTCACCAAAAGAACGCATGCATCCTATAATAGAGCGCCAAAGGCTAACCTATCATACTTCCAAAAAAACAAGGAGGAAATAAATTCCAGTTGGCCACAAACTAAAATATCTGATTCTTACTGCATGATCAGAGTTAAAAAGAGAAACATTTGGTTCAAAAAATTGGGAATGTTTAGTATTTAATTGATAAATCTGCCAGGTTATTATGACTGTTAAAATAAAACAAAGCAACTGAGTTTGGTGGCACAAAGAGAAACTCTAGCGAATGCCTATAGTCTAAGGTAAGAAAAAGGGAATCTACTTAACTTTTTAGATTAAATACCTGCTTTGGCCATTGGATACCAGGTTGTTTAACATATCAAAACTGTGCTTTGCAAAGAACAACTCTTTGTAGCATAAAAAGTTTTCACAACTGGATTGGAAGAAGCATACAAATTCACTTGCCAACTGACTAAGTAATGCTATATTAGCCTTCACAAACCCATTGACCTTCCTGCCCCTTCTGCATTTTATTCATACGTAAATGTAGCGCTCTGAAATGTAAGATGTCCCACTCTCAAGAAACCACAACATAAAACTTCCATCGTTACTTCCACATTCACGCAACGCAACACCCAAAAAAGCGAAGTGATAAACATCTACAACAGCCCCACCCCCGACCCCCCCAAAAAAAAAGCCCAAGAAACGATAAGTGAGGTCATCAGATGCCTTAACCCAAAAAAAAAAAAACAGATTACGCGTACGTGATTCGGTTTATTGAATGTTTGTACACGTATCCCAAAAACAAAAAAAAAAAAAAAAAAAAATGTAAACCCTAACCTGGTCTTGCCCGGGCGGAAAGAGACCCAGTTATAACGACCGGCGAAACGGGCATCGACTTGCTCCATGAGCGACGACTGAGAAAGCGATGGCGGCAAGTGCCGCAGCACAACTTTGGTTCGATCTAATGGACCCTTCATGCGGAAACTCAGTTCCCTCTACAAAACCCTAAGCGAAAAAATTCAATATTTTGTAATTGAGCAAATACTCCACAAAATTAACCCATAAAAGCTTAGAAATTACATTTTCTTTGCCAGAATTTCACCGACGATCGGTAAAAATTTGTGTGCCCTAATATCAAATTCGATCCCAAATAGCCATGCACAAAAAAGCTTAAAAAAAAAGAAAAGAAAAAGAAAAAGAAAAAGGGCAAAAAAGAAAAGAAAGAGAAATTATAAATACAAAAGGGAGTCGAAGAGATTTTAGAGAGAGAAAGAGATGTCAAAAGGGAGATTATAATCCAGTGAGTGATGAAAGGGGAGACTTTGTATACGCCTGCGCCGTAAATACGTACGTACAACCTTAATTTTTAAAATTCTTGAGGGCGTGAGATGCAAATTAGTCCTTCAAAATATAAATAATTTCTAATTAAGTCCTTAACATTTCAAAATTTTCAATTTTGATATATTTTTAAATACTTACTTTAGGAGAAATATATATATATATATATATATATATAAGAAATAAATACATGAAACACATTAATTGTCAAATTCTAATTTTTTTTAAAATTAATTTACTCAATTATAAATAAAATATTTTAAATTTAATTATAATTTTTAATAGTGCACATCAAGATAAAATGTTATAAAACAATATAATGACAATAAATAATTTCATAAATTCGAGTTATATGAAAAAGAAAAATCTTCTAATTTTTTTTAAGTGTAATAATTTTTAATAATGAAATAATAATATTTAAAATAATTTATTAATTTTGTTCTGTATTATAAATTTTTATATAGTTTAATCCCTTATTTATTTTATATTACATTATGAATCTCATTTCATTTTTTTATTTTTTTAAAAAATGACTCATTTTTATTCTCGTAATTTTAATACAATTTAGTTTATATTTTAGAATTTTTATATACTTAAAATAGGTATTAGAATTGTATAAAAAGTTATATCATGTGAATATAATTAACTGATTTTCGAATGAATTGATTAAGTAAGTTACATAAAAGATAGATTATATAAAAATAAGGGTCAAATTGTATAAATAATAATAATAATATAGTGATAAAATCAGACAATACACCTAATATTTGTTACATACAAATATCTTATATGTAAATATTAAATTATTTATTTTTTCATTAATTCAATGAATAATAAATCCGTTGAAAGTACAACTACACGTCTTAATAAAATTTAACAAAAGAAGACAAAAACAATAAATATTAAAATATTATGAGTTTAGTTAAATTGATTATCAAACATTTGAAATAAATTCAATATTTATCAGAGAAAGGAGGGCCAAATAAAATAAAATAAAATAAAATAAAAAAACAAACAAACAACACATACAGAAACGACTTGCACAAAACAATAAATAAATAAATATTAAATTGCACAGCTAAAATTATTTTTTATTATTCATAAGTCCAACACAAATGCATTAACTGATGACAGAACACAGCTTAAAGAGTAAAATATTATTGTAGCACATAATACATCATTGTTATTAAATAACACTTCAAACATAAAAAGATTTTTTTTTTTTTTTTTTAATTTTTTATAAAGAATATACTCGTTAAAATTAAGAAAATGAAAATTCTTACAATAAGCTATGTCATGAACTCTAGATTCTGGTTGAACTGATTCATACCCTACCAGCTGGGGAAGCAAGCATTGAAGTTATTCATGCAAGTTATCCGGGACTTTTCGTTCTCAACTTCTGTGAGAGATGATTGTCCGGAAATTTCAAGTAGCTACCGGAAACTGAGCAAACACTGAGGAGTTATCTCCCTGTCTTGGCCCGTTTCATACCTGTGCTATTAAAAGGAGACATGCTGGGGCTCATACTAGGGCTTTCTTCCCTCAATGTGCCATTCAATAAAGCCAATTCTCTTAGTTGTTCCTTCTTGTAGAGATCCATGGATTCATCCTATGTATGAAACAGAGAAAGTAAGCATCTGGAAAATAACATCAATATTGAACTGAAAAGCTGTCTCAATGCATACCACAGGTTTTAAAAGTTTTTCCAATATCGCAATTGCATGATCCACTCGAGAATCAATGACATCTTCAGGGAACTCAGCTTCTAACAAGATATGCAGCGGCTCATTAAGGTGTTCATATCCAGGTTTATCCTTTAGTTTCTCTTCCTAGAGGAGAAATAAACCTAATATGAGAAAATATTCAGGCATTTCACGTTCAAAGTAAATAAGCATAAGCAACCAAATTAAAGATTTATAATTTCTCCGTTGACTTTCTAGGACAGCAGAGCAAGTCTCCCCAATGTGCCTCACTATTTCAATGAGATGCAGATATAACCATTTTCTCAGGATTTGGCATGTAAATTGATATCTCTTTCTCACTATCAATACTGGAAACGCTATGATTAGTGCAACCAACTCTTCCTTAAAAAATTCAGCTGAAGGTATCGTGCTTCTTATTTAACCTCTAGTAAATGTGCAACCAGACATGAACTTGCTTCATCTCAATTGAATTATCATTTATAACTCTCACAATAGTGGAATATGCCTAGTACAAAATATTGCTCTTTCAAAAGGGGAAAAAAAATGTAATTAGTATAGATCATCTCCCACACATCATCCCACACATCACAGCCGTGAGTGTTTCTCTCGATGGCTGAATTTCTTATCCCTTTCAATTTGCTGTTCCACCACATCTTATTTTGATTGAAAAATTGATCTCTTGTTTTCTATTCACTGAAATTCCATAGCTAATCCTCAGATGATTAAGTAATTTTATTTATGTATGTTATAATCCCCATCCGCTAGTACAAACTTATTCTTTTGTTAGGTCTGGGGAACTGATAATTGAGAGAGCGGGTTTGAAATACAGAGATGTCAGTGACATGCTCAAATATCTATGTGTATATATATGGAGCTACAATAACAGGTGACTGAAAGAAATCTCCATTTATCTTAGAAAGTTCAATGCCTTGATGCTTCAGAACACAACAAACTCCTTTAACATTCAATGACCATACTATCAATCACCAGTATGCTAATCTCTGCTAAAAACAGGCGATAAAAGTATAGAAAACGTAAGAGCACAAAACTCACTCAAATACTGCAATATAACCAACAAAGTGTGAAAACTGCCCCTAGTTTAGGTACATAAACCCATCATCATTCATAAGAATGTGAAAGTTACTGAAATTTCACCCTAAAGAAGGGTATAGTACTGCAGACATGACATAGTTGGCCAAGCTGTATTACAATAATTTTCAGAAACATATAAGCACGTTCTGACTAATCCATTAAAATCAAGTAAGACCGAAGATATCACCTAATTTATGAACATGGACCCATCATTACTTATAAAAATGTGAAAAGTCAGAGAATTCACCATTAAAGAGAGTATAATACTAGCAGACATCATATAGTTGGCCAAGCTACAATAGATGCATGCATATATGCTCTGGTTTTAATCATGCCCGATCTCATTTATTTGTCAATGTAATGTTCTGTTGACTAATACTGAAGTTTTCTGCTTAATCTTTCAATTTTCTCAAAATGATGCTTTACCAAAATGAGAATGGAAAAAATAAAAAATAAAAAATAAAAAAACTTGACAAACATTCAAAGAACAAAATCCCTCTTAAAAAGTATCAAATTCAACAATTCAGTTGAGGGTCAGAGTAAGGAATTTATACCTTGATAGAATCCTTTACTGAACCACGGCCTCTTATATATATTCTACATTCTGTTACGGCTTCAACCCTTTTAAGTGAATTTCCACGAGGTCCCAGAATTCGACCAACAAAATTATACTGAATTGTCAAAGAAAGAAGCTGTTACTCCAGGAGATATATATATATTTTTTTTTTTGAAAAAAAAAAAAAATGAAAGGTTAAAGTCAACTCCTAGACTAGGAAAGAGTAAGTTAAGAGTTTCTCACACTGGGAAACTTATCTACAGGAACATCAAGTCGGATAACTCTCTTCACAACAGGTGTGGTTGGGGTCCCTGAAGCCAAATGCCAATCCAAAGAGGAAGGTTGAAATGGAGCCAATTCCCGGATAAGTCTGTTTTCCTGGAGAAAGTCAATAGAGTCCGTGAATAGGCATTTTAAGAAATTTCAATTCTTTTCTTGAACACTTTGAAGTTAACAAGCTAAAGCTCATTTGTCAGTATGCAGCCTACACGGTGCACTTGAAGGTTGAGATGTGCAACCTCTATACGTGATAAGACACTTTATAAGACCAATGAAACAATATCCAAACTCAGACATAAAAAATATTATCACTAAATGACCAGCAGAAAGGATATAAATTTCCAAAATAAATACCTAAGGATTATCTATTAAACTTGGCGACGCTGATACTTCTATCTAATCCTTAAATCATGTGGCCAATAACAATATAGAGAGAAGATCGGCAGGTTTAATATGAAAATAGGCAAGTTACATTTTTCTTGCTTTTCCTCCAAGCATGTAAATCCAAACTCAGTAAACCTCCACAATATCTAAATAAGAAACTAAATCTGATATTACATTGACAGAAAATAGCAACATACAATGTCAATATGTGTACCAGGGAAGTCATTCCTGGAAACGGATATGACCTCTGCACTAACCAAGCACAAGTCAGAATGAACCAACCTCAGTATGGTCAACACCCAGGCTCACATTTGTCTACATATCATAGAGATAAGACTCTAATGTTTGCTATATGAATGAAAAGACTTTCTTCTCCAATGAATCAGCAATTTATGGTAGAGAAGAAAAACGCTTAAAGCATAGCCAGTGATGATCATATTCACAAAACAATGAAATAATTTTTTATGAACTACATAGTACAATCTGAAATCCAGCCATTACACACCTCATAAATTGAAATCAAATTGCATAATAAAAAATATGAACGAATACTTGAGACATGAACTCTTTCCAGTGCAAGTAAATTTATTTCCTTTTAAACTATAATAATGGGCACGTGAAAATTTCCAACACAGTCTGACCATAATCATTCTTTAGTAACCTTGCACTTCTTTCAAGCTTTAAACAAAAACCTTTAACTTACTTGGATTTGAGAAATGCTCAATTTCTACAATCCTAATGGAATAATCACATAACAAATAAATCAAATAACTTCAAAAGTTTCCATATAAAGAGATGACATCCATACCTCCAGACCTACTGCATTCCATCCCTCCACGTTCATCAGTCCTCCATTAGGTTGTTGGCCTAATGCTGCCCTGTATGGAAGCTCATGCCCCAAGCGTTCATGATCCAAAACTTGATTGGATATCAACCCGGAAATCCGTATGATTTCTGCCAAAAAAAAAAAGAAAAAGAAAAAGAAAAAGAAAAACATGATATCATCAAGAGCAAGTATAGTATCAAGTGAGTGTTGCCAAAAGTCTTAACAATTTATCAACAATTTCGCATCCACAACATACAAAGCAAAGGAGTATAATGTATTAAATAACTTCTCTTACCTACTAAGAAAAATCAGATATTGATAAATAAAGGTCTGTTTGTATTGATTAACAAATATAGAAATGGCTAAAGTTTAGCATGCACAAAGAAACAATGTAAAATATAATTTTGAGTTGATATCTTCCACAGTTCAGGTTCATTTTGAGGGCATGAGGGAAATAAAGAAAGCGTCATTATGTTTCCAAACCACAATCCTTGCTGATGTATAGCTGAAATTTGTATTATGATAGGACAATTTCAGAAATAGATCAGGTAAATCAAGAAGAAAACTAAAGTAACTGATCAGGGAAGTTAGAACCCAGAAATGATATGCACAGCCATTTACCATCACTTAATCGCAACAAGCGAAGTAATTAATAGTATTTAACTTTTTAGAAATTCAAACAATTTGTTTAAAGTAGTGTATCACTAGTCAAATATTTAACCGAAATACTTTATGTCAATTACAGCGAGATTAACTCCACATATTCTTTGACATGTTACATAATATAAAATGAAATTCTCATTTAATTTCTTTTAACCATTTTAAAACCAGAATTGCAGAACAACTTCTTTTTGAAGAAGACAAACATAATACCAAATTTTGGAAACGAGGAAAGGAAAAAAAAAGGGGGGGGGGGGGGGAGGGAGGGGTGGGGGAAGGAAAATGAAATTTATATTAAATGGCATCATTAGTATTCATGATAGAAAGCTGCACAGAAAATTTCATGCAGCTCACTCACATATTATAATATTCAAAAAGAATCAGATATAGTATACTGCCATTCAATACTACATGAGCAAGTTGATGAACATATGGCTACATAGGAAACCTTGATTTAGAAGTCTACTGCAGACCGGCAGAATTTGGATGAATGGGCCCAATTTTTGTCTCTCAGCTAGAAGATCTGCCAAATATCTGGGAGAACAAAAAATAATTACGTAAGATATAAAAAATCTATTAATATGCATATTTTACGAATTTTAAGTATTTTAGCATAAATGGAATGCAGATAACCACAGTGAAGTAGTTCTCAGGGGGCATGCATCCATTCTCAAGTTAAAAAAACAAATGAACAATGTGCAGAAAACATGTTTCATAATAAAAGTAACTTTATCATTTATGTGGCTCCTGAAATGCTTGATGGGAAATTGTATGAACCTCCAATTCCAAACAAAACAAGGTCTTGATAGGAGACCATGTGTTATTAAACCCAATCTTATCCTTAAACAAGAAATTCACAAGCATATCAAGAACGTAAGTTACCACTGAATCTTCTTTATAATTCTCCACAGAAATTTTAAGAGAGACCACAAGGTATGTTACTTAAGAGGCACTGAAATCACACAGCAATTCTCCATTAATGTTTCTCCAAGCCTGATAACATTCAACATCAAAAAAAAAAAAAAAAAAAACACTAAAAGCAAAACAACCCAACAAAGAACAGTAACCAACCGTACCAGATCAAGAACAGAGATCCACATCAAAATCAAACAAGAACTAACAAACACAAATTACAGTTGCTTCAAGCAGAGTTAGAACACGAACAGATAAAATAGAAGCAAAGCAAATAAAAATAGTCAAACTTCTAACCTTTCACGATCTGAAATCGAGCTAGACCTCTGAATTGAGCTATGGACTCCAGTTGGAGAAAACTGAAAGTAACTTCTAGCTGGAATTATATTCTCCATGCATCCAGATAACATAGACGACTACAAACAACAATTATGAACCATTATAATCATCTGAAGAAAAAAAAAAAAAAACACCAAAACTACATAGTACACATTAAAAAATTAATAAAAATAAAAATCAAGATGGATTTTGAGAGCTTACTTAGTAAGTAAAAGGTTAAAAAAAAAAATAAAGAAAAACAAGGGTTTGCGGCAGAACAGTGTGTGCACGATTCAAAGAGAAGGCCGCAGAAGGATGCAGATTGTAGATCTTCTTCCCCCCTTATTGGACCTCTCGCTGCTTTGGGTGTGTGGGGGGGAAGGGAGGAGAAAGAGATTGATCACGAAAAACCCCCCTCTACTATTAAATGGTGGACTTTCGTCAATTTCTGTATTTTTTAATTTTTATTATTATTATTTTTTAGATAAAAAGAAAATGGTGGACCTCTTGTGACTTTGTATTTTGTTTTGTATTGTGCGCCAACCAAAGACGTGTACATTACGCTAATCTGATTGTACTTTCATATTTGTGATTTAGATATTAGATATGATCTTCCCCCATAATACTATCTAATTCTTCATCTCACAAGTGCAAATTTTATAAATATATAAGAAAATTGGCAGGTTAAGTTCCATTTTAACTAACTAAAGTCTAAAATCTTTATTTTAAATATGATAAATCATATATCTTTTGAAGAGCGGCGTCTTTTTCGACTAAAAATTTGAATTTTTTGATCAAAATTCATTACGTATATGATGATACTTCTAATAAGAAAATAGTTACGATAATGTCAACGCCCTTTAAAAGGAATAAATTATACAATAAGTATTCACAATACTACGAAACTTTAAATTCACTGGAATTTAGTTTCTTACAGTCTATAATGACCTATCCATTCCCTCTACTTCTCAATTTGGAAAGAAATAGATAGAAGAACAGTATTTGAACTATTTTGCCTCCTCAAAAAATATCACATGTCCGATATGTGATAAATTTAAACTGAAAAGTTTAAATCTTTGATCAAAATAACTTAATATAGACTTGCTCGTAAAAAGATATAGAACTTACTAAGTTAAAAATAAAAATTTTATATTTTAATTAATTAACAAAAATAGTTACGAGACTGAACTAGTCAATTTTCATATATATAGACATAATATTTGTTTTCTTTTTTATGGCTCATTAAAATTATTTTTTCATGATTTTAATCAATATTTAAAATATTTAATAAAATAATTTCACTAAACTCATAATACTTCTATTTTAAGTGTTCTTGTCTTCTTACTGAATTTTATTAAGATATATGTACTTTACCTTTAACCAATTTTATTAATGTGCATTGAATTAATGAAAAATAAATAAATAATTTAATATTTACATATAAGATATTTATACCAAACAAATATTTGGTGTATTATCCAACTTTATCTCCATATTATTATTGTTATTATCCAGTGTAAAATCATTATTGATGTTGAATGTATAGCCTATCTCCTCAACAAACACAACTTACACATAATCATATTTCTTCAATAGATATGAATTCTTTACCGGATATGATGAGACAACAAATTTTACTTCCACCCATATAACATATAATAGAACTATTATTGTAATGTTCTTCTTCCACAGCACACAATCTATATAATTAATCACGTTTCATGGTAATTAACACGTGCAAATGACGCAGAGGGGTTTAAAAATTTAAATGAATTGTCATTTTTCCGCTAATCCAACCAAAAAAGAATAATCCGAGGCTCTCATATTGATACATACACTATAATCTACACATTTGAAGCGCTGAGCTTAAAGATGTCAAATCTTTGCAATTAATCCATATCAGCTGAACCAGAGTGAGACACAGCTGTTTGAAAGAAAATCTGTACCCTTGAACAAATCCCTGAGTAACAAGAATATGAAATGAGATTATTTTAAGATGGCAGTGTTCTTCAAGTGACAAATACAAACCACTGC
>JAXGGT010000054.1:1759094-1790526 GCA_035583425.1 Marsdenia floribunda | reverse complement strand
TATAATACCTATTATGTTTAAAATATATCCTTATCCAAACAATTACTCATACATCACTTTTTCAATTTAATTTTGAAAAAAAAAAGAAAAAGAAAAAGCTGGCTATCCAAATAGCCCTTAAATTTTCTACTAAATTTAGCTGTAATGGCACATGTGCAAAAGCATACTGCTACAAACTAAAGAGAGTGATTGCGCAACTAGATAGCTCAGAGTCAATCCACAAATGATTATTTTCAAATTCTTTTTCCACTATTGCCTGTTTAGCCCTTTCTCACCAAAACCACATCTGATTACAAACGCTTTGTAGATAGTAATATAATACCAAGAAGTATGCCTTTTTGCTCTTAAACAACATAAAGAAAAACATAAACTGCAACTAATCCATATGAAAGTATGAAGAGTGTTCAGGCTAGGTTTCAGAAACTTAAGGGACCACCTATTCATTCAGAAAGATGAATAAAACAGCACTGCAGAAAAACATGAGGAACGAAATTTTGATTATATTTGGTTGTCTCCTACCGATGCAACTATGAGAAATCAACAGATTTTCCAGAATTGATTCTATTAACTGCATCGTGAATTCAATAAGTCAATTACTGCATATAAATTTATGTTTATTTTTTTTATAAACTCATATGAGAATATGATCCACTTCCAAATGGCTCAGTTAATGTCATCCTATCATCTAATTGCAGCAGGGGAAGGGAATCAGAGAGCCATATTACCAAAAATGATCAAATGTTATTTTTTCCAAGCCTTAGGTAGCCATCAAAGAAATAAACTTTAAAATAGCGTACCTAATGACCTTAAATATTCATAGTTACTTAAGTTACAATGAGCTTGTGTTAAAACCAAACTCTAGCACATACTGCGTGGTTCTCCTCCAATGAAGCAAATTTCACTATCTGGAATCTCTAGAGAAAAAGTTATAAGAGTATCTAAACTCCTCACATACAAATGATAAAAGAAGACACACAAGGAATTGACGAATAGGATTTGAACAAAAAGAACTGCAGTTAACAACAGTTTTTTCTTGTTATTAGCACTAAAAGGTAAAGAGTAGTTCTTGCATTCAAAGGCCTAGTGCAGAAAGTAATATGGGTGCTCCAAGTCAATGCTAAAGAAAAAATTTCAAATCAACTCAGCCAGTTGTTTCAGCATCAGATGTTAAAGACATGTAGAAGAGTCTTACCTCAATTGTGATAAACACTATCATAGATCATACAGAAACTCAATCTCGGAGACCAAGCTCAAGCTCAAGTTCGTCATCCTCTTCAAACAACTTAAGCAGACGAGCATACTGCTCTTCACGCTTCTTCTTTTGCCAAAACTTGAAAAGAAAAAATGAGAGAAGAACAACCACCACAAGGGCAAGGCATATTATGAGTACTTTGGATCCTGTGCTCCCACCAGAAGAAGCATGAGCACCAGTCTTGGATCCATTGTTGGCACTTGAAGCATCATCAGAAAAGCCTGAAAAAAAGGGTTATGAACATCTAAGAAGCAATTAACTGGACTGATATTGCAAAAAATTAAAAATGGAATGATTGATATCACAACCACCAAGAGATGTTACAGGACAGATCATCAACAAAACACAAGGATAAAATACTATCATTTGACTCTCATTAGAGCTGTTAAACGAACCGAGCTATTCGTGAACAAAGCTCGTTCGAGCTCGTTTATGCTCGATCGATTAAGGCTCGTTTGTTTGTTAAACGAACCGAGCTCGAACATTTTATTAAGCGTGATTAATTTTCGAGCGAGCTCGAATAGTTCACGAACGCTCGATTGTTCGTGAACAAATTTTAATATTTATATATTGTATAAATTATTATATATTAATATTATATTTATATAATTTATAGGTTAAGGTTAGGTTTTCTTTCTTTCTTTTCTTTTATATTAACCTTAATTACACAATTAAGATTAATTTGTGTGTTTTGATATTTTTATTATCTATAATTAAATTTTTTAATTTTTTAAAAAAGTTAAACGAGCGAAACTCGAACAATTTTCGAACTATACGAACAAATAATCAAACGAACTCGAACAAAATTTTATGCTCGAAACATTAAACGAGCTTACTCGAGCAATGCTCGAAAATTAAACGAACCGAACCCAAACATTCAATGTTCGGTTCGGCTCGGCTCATTTACAGCTCTAACTCTCATTTTCTTATTCCAACAATCAAGTAGTTATGCAACATCAGAGATTGGACTCTAAACCAGTATTTGAGACTTATCTAGAGCCCTTATTTCAATTGGGCTGCATTAAGTCAAGTGGGGTAGTACAGAAGTGGAAGCAGTAATAAAGAAGTAATTTGATATGTTACAAAACCAGTGGTGGATAATGGTAAATGCTACGAAAGATTTTCTTATAAATACAAATTAAATGTGAGACTGGAACCCAATAACACCTGCTATCACTAAGCCAGTCACAATAATAAATTTTGCAATATTAACAGAATCCAGCTAAGCCACTCCCAAATATCAAATTAGAACCTGCAATGAAATTCTTAGATGAATTTAGCCCTTCAAATTAATAGTTTGGCTCAACTCAAGTTCAAACATATTGCTAAATTTAAATTCTGATTTGATTTTAATTTTTGAACCAACTCAAGCATGTATATATTAGCTTAAGATATACTAAGCCATCTGAATTGTGTATACTTAAACAAATGAAGAAATTTCCTGCCATATATTTACATATAAAAAAATTCTAATCATTGATACACTACAATCATTTCAATTCAGCTTCAAAAGATCTGATTTAACTCACTTATCCTCATTCCTGCCCATAACACTCCACACCAAAGGAAAAGTTACTAGTTTGTCCCCCCACGGGTTCACCTCAGTGGAGAGTGGAATAAAACTTGGATAACAGAAAGCTTTTACAGGAAAAAAGAAAAAAAAAAAAATGGCAGACAACAGTTTTGACATAATGATAACTCCCAAATTCTGAACCTCTCCAACGATCTCACATATCTCTGGCTTCAGTTGGGTTCTGTCACAATTGCTTTTGTTTTCTTTTGTTGGAAAGCAATAGGTCATAAATGTTTCCAAGAAATATTCAAGTAAGGCATTTGATTGGCAATCAACATAATAATCTGTTTTCCAAAACCAATTTAATCAATCCAAGTAGGATATCCTTTTAACAATATCTACATCAGCACCACATCCAGATTTCTAACTTTTCTCCCTCCTTTAAAGCTTATCACTAAGAACCGTAAATTTACAGGAACTAAAGAGACAGTAGTACTTTAGTCTCACTCTAAAGGGAAGATTTTGGATATAGTTGGGATGAAAGTCTACATGTTGGCCTCTTATAGAAAAGGAATAGAAGCTCCAACTAAAATGAGAACCAGAATCCAGCCCTAGTTTCAACTAATCCAGAAAACATTCTGTGAAACTTGTCAAAGATCATTTTACTACAAGTTTTTACTTGTAAACAAGAACAACAACAAATCTAAGAAAATAAAAATTACTACAACTACACCTACAATACAAAATAAATTAATGTTCTTTTTCAGATAATATTATGAACTTCAAAGTTGCCTCGTAAGTAAGTACCGACATCAATTGCAACCTCGGCATGCAATTAGCAAAAAAAAAAAAAAAAAAAAAAAAAAAAGAAACCACAAAAATATATATAAATAATTAATTAATTGCACAAAAAGATCAACGAACAAAAGCTAGAAATTTGCAAAAACATTATCCAAATCAAATGAAAATTTAGAGATTATAAGAACAATTTAATAATTCAGAGAATAAATACGAAAATCATAAAATTCAGAAATATACAAAAAATAAAAATCTAATTATTACATGCAATTACAAGCAAACCTGAAAGAAATTGCAGAAAAATTGAAGAAAAGAACACGAGAAAGCGCAACGATCTCCGGCCTGAGATTTCTCTCATCTCTTTCTCTCTCTAATTTCTCTTGTAAAAAAAAAAAAAGAAAAGAAAAGAAATATATATATATATAATATATTTTCTCTCTGGAAGTATCGCTCTTCTGAAGAATTTTTCTATTATTATTATTATTTTTTGCCCTATTTTATTTTCTTTTGTCCTTTTTATTGATTTGATCTTTCTGCAAAATTACGCTACAATTTGAAAGCGAAACAAAGCCAGCCGGCAATTTACCCATAATTGCATTCATGGAATTTAATTTTTCCTAATTTACATTTTGACCTCATCTTATTTAATAATCTTAAACTCTTTTATAATGACTCCCTCTCCATGAACACAAGGTGTCGAACCCGAGATCCTGGAACCCTTGTACCACTTAGCCAAAACTCCTTTGACAACACATTTCTTTTTCTTTAACTATTAAATGTTGTCTTAAATTTTATAATTGTACTTTTCTTTTCTTTCTTTTTTTTTTACTATCGTATCTCGGCCCTTCTATCCCAAACTAATCCATTTAGGGAGGTTTAATAGTGCGAAAATATCTCGAACTGTAGAACACCCAAGTGAGATTACTCCTACACCTTTGGCAAGGGAGATTCGACCCTTAGATTCTTGGCTTGCCAAAGGTGTAGAATTATTATCCCACGTTGTATATATATTTTAGTATTTCACAGTATTCTTAATTTTGAATTTCTAAAATACAAAATAATAAAAATTATAAAATATATTTTTATTTTATAATTTTTATTTAAGATAGAAGAATGATGTATAATTAATTTTTTTTTAAAAAAAAAAATTTAATTCTCAAACTAAATTTTATATTTTTAATTTTAGGTTATTAGTAACTATTTATAATTATGTAATTTAGTTATTTTAGTCAATTTTTTAAAAAAATAATAGTCTGACCATTTTGGTTACATGGACAATTTTTTAAAAATATTTTCAATACAATAACTCTTAGAATTACTAGACTACTTAATAAACATATAATTAAAACGGGATTATTTTAAAAAAAATAGTAAAAAAAAAAAAAAACAAGTTAAATGATCATATTCATTATTATTTTCCTTATCTTCGTATTATAATAATAAAAAATGTATCATGAGGACACCTTAATTAATATATGGCGGAACACAATCTCACATCGAAACTTTATAAAATTATTACTCTTTATTAATATTATAAATATCTTTAAGTTATTGTTGATTAGGTAAAAAAAAAATTTGACCTTTTTATTAACTTTAAATGTTGACTGATTAGACTTGGACTTAATAATCTTAGGAAGATTAGTGAATTTGGTCCCTCAATGTTTATGATTTTGACGTGGTTGGTCTCTTTTATTTATTTTTTAATTAATAGGTTCCCAAAAAAATTCGATAAGTGTATTTAGTCCTTTCTTTACAAATTCAAAAATTTTTGGCAAGTCAATAAATGTTTGATCAAACATTGAAGGGTAAAATTGTCTTTTTACAAATTAAAAAAAAAAAAAAAGAAAAAAAGAAAAAGGAGAAACTTCATTTCTTATTCTTCCTCGTGAAACTCCATTTCTTCTTATTTTTCATCGGCATTGCACATGGCTGAGACTCTCCTTATAAAAATTGGAATGGAAATACCACTTGGCACCATTACCTGAGACTTACAATGGTGGGTTATTTTGGCGGGATATTGTCATTGCCTAAGACTGAGACTTTCGGTAATTGCGTCAACAGAAGAATGATGAATACGTGTGACAATGGCAATGACAATTTCAATCATAATCCGAATACCATACCAAGTAAGGTAAAAAACAACAAATGGAGCAAAGATGAACACTGAGAAATATTTACATTTGATTTCAAAAATTATTGTTTGATCGGAACCAACTTCAATGTGTGTTGAGTAGAATGAGATTTGACACATCGCAACCTAAGTCACTTGCAAGACAAGTCAAGAACCGGAGAGGGGCTCCAATAATGACCCTCCGATAATAAGTCAGTTAGTATTTAGAAAGATTCGGTATCAAAGAGTATCAGGAAAAAGATTACTAGAATCGGATCCTTGCTAAAGTTGACATTACCGTTATTTATGGATAAGTATGCATCATTAAGGAGAGGACACTTGTTTGAGAAGTACACTTATGCATTGCACGTGACTGACAATGAGTGTACTTCCTATGCATCAGTGTCAGAGGGCATTAATTGTTTGGTATTGGGCCAGATAGTGATATATGGAATGAAGTGCCAACAGTGAAGCTGACTGCTGACATGTCCTGTAACAGATCTGGCGGAGCGGGCTCCGATCAATCTTTGGACTCAACGGTTTCCAAATTGTTATATATCAGGTGAACTCCCAATGGATGCCACCTGACCAGCCTATCCGGACCGGTAAACTTATTTTACACTTTGGTTTCCTTCATTGTTAGTACACATAATGGATCAATTCAAAAGGAAGAAAACATGGAGCTTCACGCCAGGGGAAGAAGAAGAAAAAGAAAAATGGAGTTTCTCTTTTTCTTTTTTCTTTTTTTTGTAAAAAGATAATTTTACGCTTTAAGGTTTTGTCAAATATTTGTTAACTTGCCCAATATTTTTAAATTTGTAAAGGGGGACCAAATACATCTGACCGAAATTTTTTGGGACCTATTAACTAGAAAGTAAAGAAAAGAGACCAACCACACCAAATACATAAATATTAGAGACCAAATCCACCAATCTTCCATAATCTTAAAACTAACTTTGCTTTTACAAGTCCATTACCACAAAAATAAAGAATTTTCTTTTAGTTTATTAAAAAGTTGAAGGTATACGTTATTAAAAAAAATATATACGAGTGGTCATCGCTATTAATTAAGTCAACTAAATTAGTAATTAATTCAAATTGCAAACAACTATTAAAAAATAAATAAATAAAAATTCAATACATGTGTTGTACAGATACTCATATCTAATTAATTAAATTTTGAAGATACCTTTTGACATTATTTATTTGAAAAATAATGAACTACATAATTGAATTACAATATTATTAATTACCAAAAAAAAAGGAATTACAATATTATTATTTTTAATATTAATAAATAATTATTTTGTCTATTTAGATTTATATTAAATATTAAAAATTACAGTATAAAACAATTTAATTCAATTGATAATAATATTCAAAAATTTATAAATTTCAAAAAATATGTATTAAATATCACAAAAATTTTAATATAATATTAAAATAAGAAAATTGGCTTGTTTAGTCTTTTAACTATTTTCATTAATTAACATAAGTCCACAAAATTTTGTTTTTTAACATGTTAAGTCCTACATCTTTTTACGAGCAGCCTATTAAGTCCTTCCAGTCAAAAATTTGAATTTTTTTGCCAAAATTCATCACGTGCCGGGCACGTGATGATTTTTTAAAAGCAAAATCATCATCTTGAGTATCATAAAGCTGTGAACATTGCAAAATTGTCCTCTTTATACGAATGCAGGTAGTCTAAATTCATAGTTTTATAATACTTAAAATGACGACTTTGCCCTTAAAAAATCATCACGTGCTTGACACGCGATGAATTTTGGCCGAAAAAAAATTAAATTTTTGACCGAAAGAACTTAACAGACTGCTCGTAAAAAGATTTAGGACTTAACAAATTAAAAAAAATATTGTGGACTTATATTAATTAATAAAAATAGTTAAAGGACTAAACCGGTCAATTTTCCTATTAAAATATAACACAAAATTTTTTAATTAGGGTCAAGGGCTCCTTCTCCTCCCCTTCAAACTCCGAATGGTATTTATCATAGAGAAATCTCTGATAACGGATAGAACACAACTCAAATAAATTTAAAACAAGTTGCAGTACAATATTATCATATATATATATATAACATTAAGCATAGGATTATTTTATGAGTTGGAAAAATTTCTCTTTACGTCAGAGAATGTGCTCATCCCCTGCAATGACGGTAGTTTTTCCCTCATATATATCTCTGGTTTTCTCCATGACTTCGGATACATCATGCATACATAGAAGAATAGGAGCAGATAATTAAGTTACAGCTATGGAAGCTAAGGATGGATCTGGTCCTCTCCTTACCCCTTAGGAGATGGATAGCTTCAAGCTTTGTCACAGGTATGAATTATTCCTATCCAATTTCAGTTTCTGGTTCCGCAGGATTAATTCGTGCGAATTTTTTTGTTTGGCTTTTTGATTAGTAAGTATAATTCATTAATTAGTGAAATTATTTGACTACTTGAATTTGATGAAATATTGCAGAATGGTTCTACCACCGTTGACAAGAAATCGGTCATATAACAATACTCCACAGCCGCATGCTATTGAGTATTATTCGCAGCGGACTACAAATGGAGGACTTGTCATTTCTGAGGCGGCAGCTGCTTCTGATATCTCACAGAGGTACTATACTCTTTATTCCATGGTAGACACTATGTCATGGTGGATAAGGAAATGGAGATTTTTGAATTATTATTTATGAGGATATTTATTATCTGTTGCTGATAAAAATATAAATAGGATGAAGATCCAAGATTCAGACTGATTCATGCATTTTATCATGATGTATTTCTAGGTTGTTTTACTTGAAGTTCATCCGTTTGTTGTGTGATATAAACTCTAAAGTGGTTGAAATTAGTATAATAATAGAAGTCATCCATATGTGTATATATATATATAGTGGTTTGGAAAAACTATTGTTGGGACCATTAGGGGAATCAAGAATAACCTTCAAGTGTTTGATTATTTTTCTTGTGTTATCTGATTGATTGAAATGGGATTCAAATTGAAGGCTTATACATTAGTTGTCTCTTCAAGGTCAGTTTCGAATTGTGTTTGACATCATACAATTCCTTATTTCCAAAAATGTGTTTTGAAAGATGTACGAATATGCCTGGAATTTGGTTAAAAGAGCAAGTGGAAGCTTGGAAACCAATTGTTGATGCTGTTCATGAAAAGGGAGGCGTTTTCTTTTGCCAAATTTGGCATCCAGGACGAATATTCAACTGTTCAGCCAAAACATTTTTTTTTATTGACGTGACTCTTGACAGAGGTAAATATCTTCTACTACTTACTAGGCTAATCAAGAGGGTCATAAGAGTATTATAAGTTTTGGCAATTTTAGTTGTAATTTTTGGCTGTATATGTATATGCTAGTACTAACATGATCATACATATGTTCGAAGCAGAGAGTAAGGATCAAGAATATGAACACCCAGGACCTAGCCAGCTTGACATTGAGGAAATCCCTCGGATAATCAATGATTATAGAGTTGCTGCACGGAACGCCATGGATGCAGGTAGGATCCTTGGACTTGATTGATGGTGGAAAAGTTTGAAATCTCTTGGAGGATTATACTTTCTTTATTTTGATTGTTATAGTGTCTTACATGTTCTAAAAACAATTATTTAACGCACTACAAATTTTTACAACAATGCCCAACAACTAAACAATAATTAATAAATAGAGTGCAATGACAAGGATTTGAATTCAGATACTTTTATTCTGAATACTTTTCAAATTATTACCCGTTCTAATTAAAGATGAATTTAACTACTTAACAGTGACTGAAAAAAACCTTTTGTGTAATTGGCAGGATTTGATGGAGTGGAGATTCTTGGAGCCAATGGGTACTTGATAGACAAGTTCTTGAAAGATCAAGAGAATGACAGGACTGACAATTACGGTGGGAGCTTAGAGAACCGTTGTCGCCTAGCCCTGGAAGTCGTAGAAGCAGTGAGCAAAGAGATCGGAGCAGAAAGAGTTGGGATAAAACTCACACCTTACTATCACAGTGAAACCACTGGGGATTCTGATCCTGAAGGGCTCGGAATTTACCTTGCAAGTGAACTCAGCAAACTAGGCATTCTCTTTCTCCATGTATCTGAGCCAAGAATGGTGAAAATTGGCGATCAATACGTAACTCCTCGTCGACTTCTCTCTATCAGGAAGGCCTTCAAGGGGACATTCATTGCTTCTGGTGGCTACAACAAATCTGGGGGTGACAAAGCTATAGCAGAAGATTATGCAGATTTGATCTCATTCGGGCGTTTGTTCTTGGCCAATCCAGATTTGCCTAAAAGGTTTGAGTTAAATGCTTCCCTTAACAAGCACGACAGGAAAACTTTTTACACTAGAGATCCAGTCGTTGGATACACTGATTACCCTTTTCTTGAAATTGCTTCATGAATTCGCCTTCCCTTTTCCAATTTCCAATAAGGCAGCTTTGCTCCATGCCTTGCCTTGTATTATAGTGTATTTTTTTTGAAGTGTATTATGGTGTATGTTTCTTCGTTGTTTGTCTGTAATTTAATGATCATCTTCTTGTTCAGCTTTTTACTTTTAATGGAAAAGTATTCCTACCAAAAAATATTAATTACTATTGTGTAGTGAATACTTTTTGTTCAGACAAAATAAATTAATAAGAATTTTAGGGAAAATTTGTATTAATATTTATGGTTTTAGTGTGATTAGTCTCTTTTTTTTTTTATTTAGTATGTCTTTAATTGGTGCATTTGGTCTTTTTTTTTTCACAAAATATTTGTTTGGACAAGCCAAATTTTTTGAAGAAAAGAATCAAATGCACTAACTTATTATATATTAGAGACCTACTTTAAAAAATAAAAAATAAAAAAATGGACCAACTACATTACTAATCGAAAGATTGGAGACCAAATTTACTAATTTTCCTAATTTTTAATTTCAATATCCTTTAATTTTGTTTTTTTTAATAAAATACTTTCTTTCTTTTTTATTAGTCAGCAAAAATTAATATGGTCAACCTATTGGTCTTTGATCTAATGATGTGAAACATTCGCTTATGATTAAGAAATACATTAGTAGTCGCCGATCATTTGATTGAATTGAAATTGACAAAACTCAGTTAGTAATAGTCTTATAATTCAGAAATCATGAGTTCATAGAAATAAATGCTTCAAAATAAAAAATAACATGTCTTTTAATTAATAAAATTAAAAAATGTATATTTGGATTTTGGAAGAAAAAATATTTGAATGGGCAGGAAAGAAATATGGAGGGAGAAATATTGGGATTTAGAACAAAAATTCCCTTCAAGACACACATAACGAGACCCCACAGGCCACAACAACAGAGAGAGAGAGAGAAAGGGTATAACAGTCTTTTAAAAAGAATAATAGAGGGGCATTTTTGTCGTATAAAAAGGTTCGTGCTTCGACCCATTGGCATTGGCATTGTCATCAGAATCAACGACAATCGTCAATTATCGATTTTACGCTGTCCACTACAGTGTTACAGACACTCTAGAGAGAGAAAGAGAGAGAGAGAGACCTATTCCGACGGGCTGAGAAATGGCGAGGAGACCGGACGAAGAATACGATTACCTATTTAAGGTAGTATTAATCGGGGATTCGGGCGTCGGTAAATCTAATTTGCTCTCACGATTCACCAGAAATGAATTCTGTTTGGAATCTAAATCCACCATCGGCGTGGAATTCGCTACTCGTACTCTTCAGGTATTTCATATTTCCAATATCACTTGCGTGTCTAACCTAAGCCTGTATGCATGAAACTCTTTATTTTTACTTTTTTTTTTTTGGCCTAAAGTTGGACATATGTAATTTATGCTATTTAATGTTGTAATCAATGGATTTATTATTATTTTAAGAAATTTTAACGTTTTTCAGGACGGATTTGAACATTTTTTGTTCGAGAAAATGCAGATCCGTATTTAATTAATGTGAAAATGAATATCCGAGCGCATGGATAGTGTTTAATGCAGAGATGCAGGATATCTTTGGATTATTTTCAAAATTCTGAATGATTTGTTAACAATGGCTGGCTCGATCATTGTGATATACTATTTTTCTCAATTAGCTCATCGTCTTTGAAAATATCAATTATCTCAATCAAACTTTACTTATTAATTGTAGCTCTTTGCCAGTAGTTGCTGGTAGAGTGAGCTTAGAATAGCTGAAATCTTAGATTATTGCTTAATGCTGTTTGAGAGTCTTGTAATGTTCTCTGTCATACGCTTTTTTTTTTTTGTTCCTTTTTTTTTGTATACAATAGGATGTTGCTGCATCAGCCTGAGTAATGTGCAATCACTTGATGATAGAACTTTGTCTCAAAAGCCTTTTTTATCTTGATGTAGTAGTAAGAGAAAACAGCCCATTAGACATGTTAGGGGACAAACTAAACATGCTTGTGTTGACAAACACTGTAAACTAGTTGGATCAGTTATGGATGATGCCATTGTTGCAGTAAACATTTTAGATATGAAAGGTTGTTTGAGCTTTCACTTAATTTCCAGGATCCAGATAAGGCATCATAAACAGAACGTGATCTAGTAGTGTACCCCCTTATTCAAACTCACCACTTTGAATCCGAGTTAAAAAACGGAAAAGAGTTCGTACCACAGAGAATTCGGTTTTGGGCATTTCAAATTTGAGCGTACTCCTGCTATCTAGTTGCATATAATAACCTTCTTTTCTTGGAGTCCATGGTCTACTTACTCTATTTGCATTGATATTTAAGTACTACTGGCTATCTGTATAGGTTGAGGGAAGGACTATAAAAGCTCAGATTTGGGACACAGCTGGCCAGGAGAGATACAGAGCCATAACTAGTGCGTATTACAGAGGAGCCCTTGGAGCTCTCCTTGTATACGATGTGACTAAGCCAACTACTTTTGAAAATGTGAGCAGGTGGTTGAAGGAGTTGAGGGATCATGCTGATGCAAACATTGTGATTATGCTCATTGGAAATAAGACTGACCTAAAGCATCTCCGTGCTGTTGCTACAGAGGATGCTCAAGGTTTTGCAGAGAAGGAAGGTCTTTCTTTTATTGAAACATCTGCTTTGGAAGCGACAAATGTAGAGAAAGCTTTCCAAACAATCCTAGGAGAGATTTATAGGATAATTAGCAAGAAATCACTTTCCTCTGAAGAGCCAGCACCTGCTAGCATCAAAGAAGGGAAGACTCTTGTGGTTGGAACACAGGACACCAACTCTAGGAAGGCGTGCTGCTCTTCATCCTAGTGAGCCACGTATTCTCACTTAAGGCACATGATTTCTTGCCAGAATCCAACCTTGCTTTCTGTTCTCTCTATTTGTCACTTATCTTCCGTTTTTTTTACCCCGCTTGGCCTTTTCTTTACTTCATATTTATTTGTATTCTTATGATTTTTTTTTCCTTCTATTTCTTTTTTAACCTTTTTGAGGTTTATGTGGTGATGTCATTGAACCGAGCTATGTAGTTTGATGATGATTTATATTCCATCTCCTGTTCTTATGCAGAATATAGAGCATAGAAATATGAACAGAGATAGCTGCTATAGCGAGGAATCTTGGTTGAAAATTTGTTGTGATAAAAGAGTTCACTAATAAATCTGTTTCTAATGACTACATTATTTGGGTGTTGGATGTATGTATGGAAGTAGAGGCCAGTGACAAATAAATAATTGAAACAATGTTTATTTAATTAGGTGTAATCTATCACATTACACTCTGGACTCGGCTAAGAAAATGACACTCGAGATTCTGTCAGCTTGAATTCAATATGAAGATTCTTCCATGCAACACGATTCTTATAGCATTAACTAGCTGTTCAACCTCTGCAGGATCTAGAATTACGACAGTAACAAACCTAAAAATGAAGATAACCGGATGTTGTCTATGACTTCCTCAGATTTCATTTTATTTTATTATTATATTAAAATCAATTTTCAAAATTAATTAATCATATCATTTCTAAATAAAAGAGATTAAAGGAGATGATAGTCATAATAATAAAACTACTAGTTTGCTTAAAGAAAACAAGGGTATCTAAAAAATTGTAACATCTTATATTATAAAATTTTGTATCTCCATAATATGCATATAGGGAAAGGAAAAAGTAAATTTAGAGGGGAAGAGTACTTAGTTTTACTAATCCAGAGTAACAGCTAACTACCTGTTTCTGCCTCCAGTAAAATTCTTTGTATAAACCTAATCAATGCACTGTCTACAGGTAAGCCATAAAGGCCACTAAGTTAGGCCAATAGCAAACATGCATAGATCCTTGCATAAGAAACATACCTAACTCGACTTCAACAGTTAAATGAAACTGAAGACGATACCGCAAGGATGGAAAAACGTAAAAGTGAGAAAAGAAGCAAGAAGCAAAAGTAACCTCCTACATTGCTTTCCAAACGTGAATCAACATAATACAGGTGACATTAAGAACACTTCACATATTTGAAGAGGTCCACATATTAAGAGGTCAACATGGCCCTTACTAGTAATAGTCTTTTCCAACTTCATACAGGAAGCAAATATAAAACTATGGTTAGCCGCAGCAGTTGCTTTTCTGTTCAATTGGCTGACCCTTAATTTGAACTGTGCTTGCTTTGTTGGTTCCAGATGGCTGATTACCCATTCTACAGAAGAACGAGATGTAAGAATTATATCAATATGCATGTTTCATATCACCGATGGTACAATTTTGGCAAAAATAGTAATATAAAATCAACTCTTTTAGCTTACTTTTTCTTAATCTCGCCAGCCATGGTCAAGAAAGCCTGCTCCACATTAATGGAATCTTTTGCACTGGTCTCAAGGAAAGGGATCCCAAGTTCATCCGCAAATGCCTACAATTCACTCAAGCACAGTACTCAAATTAGATAGTCAGAACAACAACATGCCTGACACAAAACACACAAGTGGAAGCGCAGAGGCTGAGGAAGAAAGAGGGTTAGATTTGCAAAGATCCAAGTTAGGTAAGTCATCAAACCAAAATGTCATGTGGTGCCTAAGTTGAAAAGTTTAAAAGGAAAAATTCTCGAATTTATTCTTCATGGATTCTGAAATTAAGGAATCTTTTGCTTAAACACCATATAGTACAGACAGAGTTGAGGAAACAAAGTTGAAGAAAGGACCAATATTCCAGGATATATTTTTAGTGCATGGAAGAAAGGAAGAACCACAGAATTAAAAGTTACAAAAATGGGTAGAGCTCCTAGCTAAATCATAACTTTTAACTTAGCCTTCAATTTCTCAAACACCAAATTTCATAATCCCTGCTATAAAGAGAGTTCATGTCAAGTTGCATTTCAAGAAAGGGCATCTAAATTAGAAGACTATTGGAACTAAAGGTAAAATTAATGAAAAAACAGCTCTCAGGTATCAAAATCCCAGGATTTTTCACTCTCATAACACTTGGGTCTCTAATAATAAAATAATTGTCCTATAATGCAAAATAGACCAATGTCCCACAAGCCATGTAACATAGCAACTACATATGGACATGTTAAGTATAACACTACTACATGAAATGGTTCCATTTTCTTACTCTGGTTAACTCAAGAATTAGGATGCACCACATAAAAGTTTAAAAAAAAAAAAAAAAAAAAAAAAACTTGGAAGAGTGCAAGTGAAACAACATTGGCTAGTAACTAATTCAGACAGAACAGAGAATACCTTTGCTGTCTGACTGTCCACAACCTTGTTCTCGACTAAATCACATTTGTTCCCCACAAGCAGTTTGCATACACTATCATTGGCATATCTATCAATCTCATTCAGCCATTGCTTGACATTATTGAAGCTCTCCATCTCAGTTACATCATACACGATCTATAACAATATAAACATGTGTCATAACATCTAGCAATGAGGGCAAAGGTAATCATTCAATTATGTGAGAGAAAAAAGAAATAATCAGGATTGAATTTGCTTTGACCCTTCTTGAAACTGACATTCATCAGCAGCATTGATATGACACAATTTGCAAGCCTTATCATATGTGAAGGAATGCACTTGTATTTAGACCGACTTCAATAGTGAATCCTCGATATTTTATGACAAAAACACCCAAAATCATTGAAAACAGAATCTTCTATTTTATTAAAGCAGCCTCCAAAGTACTCGGTAATAATTCTTTCCAAACCCTCACTCTTGTACATGAAAAATGCCAATTAATCAAATTACAACATATCTAATTTCTTTCGCTGCCTAATTGTTGCTGAAGGTGCTCTTAAAATATGTCAATCTGCTGGTGTCAGTTAGCTTAGCTGGACAGATTTACCAAAAAAAAAAGCTTAGCTGGACAGAAAAGAGAGGTGTAACTGGTAAATAAGGGACCTGTTATTAGTGCTAAAAATAAAATTTCCAGTTACAAAACGAGCTATTTGCATTCTGAAGTCAAATGCATAAAACAGAAACCTGCATGTTAATTAGCAAAGGCAAAGTAAAGTCCAATTTGATAGTTTGGTAAAACTTGAAGATTGTCAATCTTTCATAATTCAGAAGCTATACAATAAAATTAAACAATGAGATACATCTTACAATGATGCCATGAGCTCCTCGGTAGTAACTGCTTGTTATAGTCCGGAAACGCTCCTGGCCAGCAGTATCCCACTGAAAAGTGAAAATTCGTAGAATATGAGAAAAAATGAAGCTCCTTTTGTAAATAAAGTGAATGAGTGATGCATGACCCAGCAAATATTCCAATGCATCGTCTTTCATGTCCTTTTCAATTAATCCAGCTTTCTGGAAAACCCTGTACCAAGCTATCTACAGTCACTTCAATTCACATTCAAGGTCAAGATATATTTAAAAGGATTCAAGGGAAGCATCTCCCACAATCAGCCATAATAAAGAAGCCTCTACCATTAACTGTTTTTTTTTTTTTTAATAAAAAGTTTACTGTTCCCATATCATAGGCATTTTTACAACCCAGCGACACAACAAGATGATAGTCAAAGATGCAATAAGCGAGATGTTTTACTCACAATTTGTAGCTTGATTGTCTTTCCATCCAACTCAATAGTCCTGATTTTCTGAAACAATTTTACAAAGACAACTACATTAAATCACCAAACATCTCCATAGTCACCATTTCCATGATCAAAAAATTACAAAATTCAAATACATTGCCCATGCGAATGTCACACACAAAAAAAAAAAAAAAAAAAAAAAACTAAACTTACGAAATCCACTCCGATAGTGCTGATGTAACTATCCACATACGAGTCATCCTGAAATCATCCAAAATATCACCCACTCAATCAGAAATTCATTCATCAATTCAACATCCACCTTCTTAAATACATGTAATTTGAGTGTTAATAAAGATAACATACACATTTAAAAAAGGGGGAAAATATATGTAGTATATTGAAATGAAGATAACATACAGCAAATCGGAGGAGCAGACAAGATTTTCCGACAGAAGAGTCACCGATTAACAGTAACTTGAACAAATAATCGCTGTAAACAACACACAAGAAAGGGGGAAAAAAAAAAAAAAAAAAAAAACACCAAAATACAAAATACATCGATAAATAATACACCAAAATCACTAATTCGAAGGAACAAAAAGAAATGAAAAGGTTGAATCTTACTATTCGTTGCTCATTTTTTCTTTCTTTTTCCTCCTCAAACAGAAAACTCTAAAGTGCTTCTCTTCTCGAAGGTCTTAGTTTGTCTGAAACGGGAAAAAACCAAAGCTTCGGAGCTCTGTGTCACTGCGTAAGATAGAGAAAGAGACTTTCTTCTTTATTATTATTATTATTTTTTAACCCTTCGCTTGCTGTTTGCTTTTCCTTTGCGTGGGAAAATGAAAGAAGTGAAAGGACTTTGTTACCCCTACCCCTTCTATTAATAGCCCAACACCTTTCTTTTTCTTTTTCTTTTTTCCTTTTTTCTTTTTATGCATTTTTACTTTGAAATAGATAATTAATAGTAGTCGTATTTATAATTTACGAGATTATAAATTTGAAATAAATAAAGACCGTCCCTCAAAATTTTCAAATAAAAATGTTTGAAATTTATGATAAATTATTTTAGATTATAAAGAAATTTGCTACTAATTAATTTATGGTTTTTTTGACTTATTTTTTTATTCTTAGTTTTTTTTTTTTTTCTTTTTAATTTTTTCTTCTTGGCTAATTAGAAATAATTTCATTACTTCTCTCTAGAAATTGAAAATAAAAACAAAAACTCAAAATTCAATGCAACCTATAACCCTGATTTTTATTTTTTGCCCAAATATCCTTAATTTTTTTTTTTTTTTTTTAAAAAAAAGTTATTAGTATATCATGTTGAGTTTATAGAATTTAACACTTTAAAAAAAAAAAAAATCACCTTAATTTTTATATGATACTTGTAATTAATATAAAATTTGTATTTTATAAAGGTGAATATATATATATATATATATATATATATGTATATGTATATAAAGAAGATAAGATTTATTTGTCAAAAATATGCTCATAATTGGTGTGGAGCCAAGAGAAAAGTACATTTTCATAAGGGCCGTCCCTATATTACTTGGACTTTCAAGCTTTGAGAAATAGTTTTAAAATAATCATTTGGTTGTGGTTCAATTATTATTTCAAACTATTTGTCCCAAAAAAAATAAAAAATAAAAAATATTTGTGACACATAGAATGTGTTTGGATTATTATTTTTTCTATAAAAAAAAAAAGAATTTATTTAAATATAGTGAAATTTTAAATGAATGTTGTTTGTAACTTTATTGAAAATAAAATTTATGTTGAAAAAAGTGTAGTTTATTATATAAGTTTTATAGAGTGTAATAATTAATTTTATAATAAAATATTTTTTTTATAAGAGTGTATAATATTATTTTATTAATATTATAAGTAATATTTAAATAAATTAGGACCCTCTGCTATGACCTACATCCTACAACAAATATTGATTAGAAAAAAAAAAAAAAAATGATGTTTAAACATGTCAAATTATTAGGAATCATAAATTTTTGATTCAACTCAAGTTCAAGTGTAATCCAAACACATCCAAAATAAGTCATTTTGAGTAGGTTAATGGTTTTTTTTTTTTTTTTTTTTTGAAATTTGAGGTATTTTTGTCTACGTCGTGTCTCAAACTCATGACCTATCGAATCATAAGTGAGGTTACTACCAATTGAGCTACACCTTCTTAACAAATTTATAATTTCAATTCTAAATTTAATTGAATATCAACATAATTCTTCAAATTAGTAGTATTATAATTAGGCATTAGTGTTTAAACTGGTTGTCTAAATATTTTAGAGTTAAATAGGTGCCTAATCATATAGTTTTTTTTTTTTAATTAAAAAACTTTTTCAGCTTTAATATGACTTGAATTTATAACTTTTTATTTCAACAAATAAAACTTCTTACCGTCATAACAATCATTTATTGTCCCTAATCATATAATTATATAATTATATAAAATATTCTGACAATAAAATACAGTCTAATGACTAAGTTGTCGTAATTATAAGAGAGTATATTATAGCATATAAAAATGAAAATTCATTTGCATTCAACTAAGGGTTGAAACGTCAAGAAAGTGTAACTCAATTGGTAACAGTCTCACTTATGATTCGAGAGGTCATAAGTTCGAGACACGATAAAGACAAAATACCTCAAATTTCAAAAAAAAAAAAAAAAAAAACTAAGAGTTTAAACAAATTAAAAATTGGAAAATTTTATTATAACACATATCTCCAAAAATTCAAATTGCATCAAGAACAAAAAAAAAAAAAAAAAAAATGAAGAAGAAGAGGCAAATTATAAAGGGCAGAATGGCTGGTTCAAATTACTCCTATGGCTTGGGATCCTAAAGTGTCTTAACCTTCCAACTTGTTTCTTCAAATAACCATCACAAAGAAAAGCCTTTGAAAACTTGTCTTCTACTTCCCTATTTACATCATGCACGAAAACATCGGTGACCTCTCCTTCCTCCTTATTCCTTGCCATCATTCCGGCCGTATATATCGCCGTCATCCTCCCCGGCGCCTCCTCGTAGTATCCCGTCGGAGCATCTACCATGATCAAATCCCAATTGGTCTCGTACACTTCACTAGGCAACCCCTTTAAAGCGAGTTGGCACATGGAGTACCTTGGATCACCAACGGCGGTACACTCTGGTCCTTGTCCTACTTCCATGAGGTCGTTTGCTTGATTCACTTTGCTCTCGTACGTGACGTGGTATGACTCCAGCATCGGAAACCTTCTCTTGATTTGCTCTATCCAAGACTCGTCTTCTTCCAGGAAAATTGTCCGGCCGCCGTAGTTGAGTGCATTCCACATGAGACTGTCGTGGCCGAGACCGAATACCAGAAAATTGCAGGGAGATTTCTTCTCTAGGATCTTCGAGGATACCGAAATTTCTTTCAGTGTTTGCTGTGGTGTGATGGTTGAGGTAGTGTAATGGATTAGGGCATGGGCTAGAGAAGATGGGATCTTGTTGCAAGCTGTGGATGAACATGAATCTTCTGTTTCCTTATTCACTTCTTTCCTAGAAGTTGATGTTCTTGGTAAATCTTTCACTGAACTATTATTATTCTCTTCATTTGAAGTTGATGGTGAAGGTGAAGACGACGAGAAAGATGATCTAAGAACAAAAAGAAGTAAAAAAGCCACACAAACCCCCATCATTAGCAGCTTCAGGTTCAGGGAATATTGGGTTTTAGGCCTCATTTTTCTTTAAAAGAAAAGAAAAAAGAACTGATCACAATGGTGGATTTTCAACCTTCAGACCTCAGAATTATAGAGAGAAGGAGAAATTTGTCAGTTGAGATAAAACAAACAGACAGCAGAAGGGGAAAAAAAAAAGTTTCAGAGAGGATTGATGCTTAGAGCTGAAGGGATAGTTCTCTTTCATTATTCCAAGTATGGATGAAGACAACGGAACTACCAAATATTTTGAATCAAGCAAAATATATGTTGGTAGAGAGACCTGCAATTGCAAGTTCGGTGTGAGATTTTCAATGGAGTTCTGATGTTGTTGTTCCTTTAGCTTTGACGTTGATATGATTATATATATATATATATATATATTAGGTGATATGGATTGGCTTCCAACTCCAAAGGAAAAGGAATTTTACCTGATTTATTCAAGAAACCATGGAAATGAAGCCATGTAATGAACATATATTACACGCTACTGCCGATGGGAATTTTCTACATAGACACAGCCCCGATGATCCTAATCCCACAAATTTTGACTCTATAAATTTGTTCATCTCTTTAATTGCATTCTCAAGTTTTTTTTTAATGGGAGTGGGAACAGTGAAGCAAAATTTTGGGGAACCATAATATGCTACAATATACTTATTGATCCTAAAAATCTTGTCAATTATTTGTATTTGTATCATTCTAAAAATCTTGTTCCGCTCATGCCCAATAAATACATATTTTAGTCATTTTATGATAATTGACTTGGCTGCAGACGAATATGGCTTTCAGGTTTGGTAAGAACAGAAGGTTTTTGGAAGAGAAAAAGCAAAGAAAGAGACCCAACTGTTAGCACATTATTGATGGCACAAACTGCTAATTCTCTTTGCTGCATATATTGGCCTCTAACTGTCAAAATTCGGACAACCAATGCTCTTACATTTCCAAGAATGGGACAGCCTTTGCACAAATTAAGGGGGAAAAAAGGCATTTTTTGTCAAAGCTCTATATACAAGAGTATCACAACCACCCACCCAACCCCCCACTCCCTCCCCCCACCACCCAGCTAAGCTAACCAACCATACATGCCATGCAGGTTCTGTATCTCAAAGCTATCGTGTTGCTAATCATTTAGATCTCCAAGTGATGATCATCATAGCCAGTAGCTCATCAATTTTTGAAGATAATATGGGAGCAGCAAATGCAACCATAACAGTGAAAATCTTCAATGAAATTCTCTCAGGGTGATGGTACGAGTGGTTACCTCAATCCCTGCAAAGATATTATCCATGAATCTGTCGGTGGAATTCCAGTCCAGACTTAAAGATTCCTTAAAGGGGGCACGTATATTTGTAACAAAAATGACAGTTCATCGCCCATTCCCCACGTATTGTAGTAATGATTCTGTTTGTGCATTGTCACGGTAGCCTTTTGTATTCTTATTCTTGTCAAGTCGTGCCTTCCTCACGGCCTCTTGTATATGCCTCTCGTGTTCTTTGAGCATTTCATCTAGATTTCCAGCAGCAGGAAACAATGGACCAGAGTAGTGCATCTTTGTCTTCTTTGGAGAAGAGGCCTATAAGGAAATAAATAAATATAGTAAGTTCTTCAAACTTCCCACCTCCTCCCCTGCATAATGGAAATGAAGGGAATCGACTAAGAGGAATAAAGGCACAGGATAAAGCTAAGGTGTGTGCACTAGGATAGGTACAAGCACAACGGGATTTTAACAGAAACAGGATTTACTACTTCCTTACCGCATTATATTCCTGTCTGGCTGCAGCTTCATCCTTCTTACATAATGAACCTGGCAGACCTAGCAAGCTATGGGATGCATTATATTTACTATTAAGCTGCTCCATTCGCCACTGTGAGTGGGTACTGTCACCTCTACTCTGGTCAAGATGAGAACTGCCGTGAACTGCAACAGAATTGGAAAACCGAGACAACTGTGCTGCCCCTCCCAGTGGTTTACAAGATCTTTGCGTTCTTAACTCTACACCACTGTGCCCTGAAGAATATACCTGAGAAATCACGTGAGGCCCAGCTCCATTTGCATGCATGTTTATGGAACCTCTGGATGCACCATTTTCAGCCAAAAGACCTTTAAATGAAGGTCTACCAGCAGGTTCAATAGGAAATCCAGAACCACCATCTTCTTCAGGATTGTACTGCTCACTATTACTTTTTGAATTCATTAGCCCCTTGTATTTCTGAACATCATGAAACAAAATTACTTTTAGGTATATATAAGCGTATACAAAGACTATCAAAGGACCAAAGTGAAAGCATCACAATCTAAGCTTTACTGGGCGAGGAAATACCTGTATGGATGCTGGCAGCTCAGCATTAGCATCAGGTGCGGGAACTGCCCTTGATTGTTTGAAACTTCTACCATGAGAATCTGATCCACGTCCTTTACTACTGGCAGCTTTTTGCCTGCTATCATTACTTAGAAAAGTTAATATCATGAAAATGAGGAACAGAACAAAATTTTAAAATCACAATTTTCATCCCATAGTTGACAACACAATAGAATGAAAACCTACGTCAGGTACAAATGCTAGCACTGCATGAAGCATTAGAAGAAACAGTTAAAAAAGAAACAAAAAATGCATCCGATTTCAGACTTTTGAGCTACCAAATATCAAGGGAAATTAAAAATGCAGCTAATAATGTATAAAATTACTCCTGCAAGATCTAACATGAATGGCATATCATCCTATCCATCCTAATACCAATGTCCATGGTGCATAACAAATTAAAAACTTGTGACGAACATCTTACCCCAGAAAGCAAAATTAAGTGACAGAATAGAAAATAGGGAACGCTCATAAAAAAGAAGCATTAAGAAACAGGAATACTTGCCTTCTTGCTTCTTCATCTCGAACCTTGACATCAAATTCCTTGCTTGGAGGATACTTAGGCAACATAGACGGATCACACGGAAGAGGCTTTTTTGTAAAGAACTGCAATAATAGTTACACGGTGAACATATACCCTCTTGAAAACCTCATAGGCTGTAAACTCAAAAAACTGACTGAATGGTATTAAAAAAAACAAAAAAGTAAAGTACTGCACTCTTAGGATCCTCATGCAAAATTGTAGAAACTTCAATAGAAGCTCATTATGAATTTTTTCACAATATCACCAATCCATTTACTGATGTACTTGCCTATTATCATTAGAAAAATAAAAACAATTGAACTATCACTTAAACAGTATCACTCAGTAATTCTTGACAGAAGTACACGACTAAATATAATGGTTACCACAAAAATAATGTACATGACCACATAAGTACCAGGTAACGCTTGTACATGAAGGTAAAAAATAATGGGCCAAGACCAGAAACAACCAGTCCGATTTTGTTAATCAAGTCAGGTTTGGAATTTCCATTAGAAACAAAAATTTTGATAGGCTGTATCCCATGGTGTCAAAGATTTCAAGTCACCAATTTATATTTAACAAAATAAGGATTAAAGTGATTTAGTATAACACGAGAAGATATTGTAAAGATAAACAGTAGAACTTTCAGAACATTCAAGTCTGACCCAACTAGTTAAAGTAGAACAGATTATTACTCAATTAGGTCATCTAACTTCCATACTCTGACCAACTAGATCTTTATTTTAGCCAACAAGGTCCCTTTTTTTTTTGGGTGCTCTATTATTAAGGGACCTTGTTGGCTAAAAAAATAATAAAGGGCATAGTTGGCCAAAGTATACAAATTAAGTGACCAAATTGTCTAATTATCCAAGTAGAAATGAGCTCTGGCCTTTACTTCGTTTTGGAGTGCAGAAGTTGTAGATCCGCGAGACAGAGGTTCAAAAGCAAGAAGTATATCCAAGAGTGCCAAAGCAGTTGCTGGAAAGTCTTTGAATGTCTCAGCCACAGTTCTTTTATAAGGTTGTTGAGGTTTAAAAATAGTCGCATGTGGCAACTTTGACCTTTTCCAATATGCTTCAGATGGTGAACCACAAAGTTTAAAGATCTTGTGTAGCTGTTCCACCTGCACAAAGGAGCAAGGGCATCAAATGATTAAATTATGATATTCCAATGTGAATGTGATATCAATGATACTAACCAAATAAATAATTCCACACCGAATAAATTTGTTCTCCGTGTTGAGGAACTAAATGCTCAAATACATTGGTAAACAAAAATTACAGGTAAATCTATATCTGGACTATTATTTACAGCTACGAAAATGAACACCAGCATTTGTACCCCACGAGTTACTATAATGAACATATTAAGAAACTCCATAGCAACTGCTCCTAATGCACTTCCCTTTCAGTTACATCAGAAGCCCACATATTTCATGTTTTATGCAGATATGAGACCTTACCTCCTGAACGACATTATGCTGTGGGTAAGTTAAATGCAAACAATTTACAAACTAATAGATTTAAGCTCCATCTTTCTAGTTGATGAGAAACATGCTGCAGCCTTTATCTCAAATCCTGTACTACTTACATTTACTTTTTCTTCACCACTTACTAGATGAGAAAAACACTACTATTACAAAGAATCACGCATTAGTAGGGGAATCATCTGAGAACAGATAGTTTTATTGTTTTAAAAGTGAATCAAATTCTCATTCCCATTCACATTCCCTGTTTCACAGTTTGATTTTAAAAGATTACCTCTGTTCTTCCAGGCATTATAGGTTTCCCAGCAAAAAGTTCTGCAAGAATGCAACCAGCACTCCACAAATCTACAGTTGGTCCATAATCAGTCGCACCAAGCAAGAGCTCAGGAGGACGATACCACAAGGTAACTACACGACTTGTCAGAGGCTGCTTTTGATTTGTGCGATAAAAAGTTGCCAAACCAAAATCACCAATCTTGAGTGTTCCATTGTTATCAATTAAGAGATTTGAACCTTTAATATCACGATGCAAAACACCACGGTTGTGACAGTGTTCAAGCCCACGAAGAAGTTGTTGCATGAAACATTTAATCTGAAAAACCATTACAATTAGTAGTATCAAATGAAAAAAAGAAGGTAGATGACCAAGCTCAATATGTAAAGCAAGACATGTTCATCACTCTCCCAAAGATATAATTGGAAGCATCAAGCAAGATTTTAAGGCAAACTACAAACACTGCTCAGGTTCAGTTGAAAGCGTCAGACCATGTTCATTTGCATATTCTCTCAATTTCTCTACACAAAACATTCTCTCCCTCCAACTCCCCTGCAGGGTGATGGATGAATTATTTACTTCTAGGACTCATCGGGCACCAAAGTTATCTATAGGCAAACAAATGACTCCCAATTTTTCATGAAAAAGATGAATATTGACTTGATCCACATTTAAGATGACCACAGACCCTATTCAGACGTTTAAAAATACTTCCTTTGAGAAACTAACATTTAAGGATGTTCCGCAATGTACCTCCTCTCGTGAAAGAGACTTAAATCAACTGCAGAAGGACTGACTTTCTGAATACAACATGAAACTACATTAACCACTTTTAAAATGTTGAACTAAAATGCTTAGAGCTTAATGAACAAGCAAACAAGTATTTTTTCAGATTTATTTTACACATGCATTTAAACAATGAGAGTCATTTGAGCTCCAAAGTAATGAAATTGAAAGTAGAATATTTTGTCCGTACAGGAATCAGGTTGCACTAGAACTGCGGAGGAATAGTACACACCTGTGCTTCTGTGAACTTAACCTTTTGGGATCCTGCAAGACCAGCAAGATCATGCTCCATGTACTCAAATACCAGATATAAATTGCACGAAACCCTAGAAGTAACAAGGCCTTCTAATTTCATGACATTTGGATGATCCAGCCTACGAAGAATGAGGATTTCCCTTGACATAAAACGAACACTTTCAGGATCCAAATTGACAAACCGCACTTTCTTCAATGCAACAATTTTTCCAGTTTCAAGGTCACGAGCCCTGTACACACTGCTGTATGTTCCTTGACCAATCTGCATCATCCATGTTTAAGTTGAAATACGAAAAAATGGAAGAAAAAGATATTAATGAACACTCAGGCACAGGTTCTAATTCTCATTAGATGTCTAAAGCATATACAAGCTCCAATGAATGAGGCTCATGCTTTTATAAACAACACACAATGAGTCAAGGTGTAGGACTTGCACACAGTGTCGAACGTCCATCCAGCCATGCCAGTGGAGGCATTGGCTATAGGGTCATTCAGAAGTTTACACTTCAATGTTACTGTTAGCAAAGCATAACAAGGTCCGCGTTGGATAATTCGTCATGTATGTCAAAGTTCAAGAAGGTAGCAGTCACATTAAACTCGGGGTTATGTACATAAATATGGCTTTAAGAAGGACAAATACAGCTCTTTAATACTTTAATTTCATAATAAAATTATCTCAAAAGTCAGAACATTAAAAAGAAAGATTCGTTACAGCAGTGGAGGAGGAAATCAAATATTCTGTGTCTTGTCCTTACAAATAAAATTATCCATGAATGCAGGACTTGCACAATGAAGATCCAAAAGTAGAAATCATTATTTACAGGAAAGCATGAAACTTGCAACATACTAAAGCCAGTACAATATATTGGCAAAAGAATTCAAAGGCATAAGAAACCAGTTTCATGTTCACGAGACAAATTGGCAGCATGAGAAACCGATCATATACCTTATCCAACTTTTCAAATGAATCAGCTCTCCGAGGCACCCATCCTTTGATAGCTTCCCCGGCCACTGCAGTCAACCATGGCGGCCATCCAGCGACAACTTGAGCTCCATCAACTCCATTTCTAACGCTAAATACCCTAGACATTTTGGGTTGCCCTCCAGCCATGCCATCTGCAGCTGTACCCCTTCTTGACATCTGAGGCTCCATGGGTTTCTCGAGGACCAGAGATGATTTCTCTCCCTCATCCCGCGAAGGCGGGGTTGAGCCGGTACTTTTCTCAGCATTTTCTGTTGAAATAAGCCGAGTAGTTGCATCATTTGCACCATTGTCAACCTCTACTACAACATCCTCCTTTTTAGAGGAAGCAATTAACCTTTTTGACGATGATTTTTTTGACTCTTTCCCTTTACCACGACATTTCTTGATTCTAGATGCTCCTTTAGAGCAAATGCAGCCCATGGTAATTCAGATTTACAGCTTCCTGTTCTTGAACAGGAATCTGCAAAATCCCCACCAAATTCTGGAAGAAAATCTTCAAGTTATTCTGCTCAAATTCTCTTGACATCTATCTTTGATTGAAACAGCATTGCCACAAAATACCAGGAAATTCAAGACAATGCCAAAACTTTCACAAAATTAACAATTTCCTTCAGAACTACAGAACAAAAGTACTCCAATTTGAAACCTTTAATGCCGAATACAGACCACAGATGCCACAAATCTCCCCTGAACTCCAGGCCCTTTGAGCTCCATAATCATAAAACACTATTAACCCCACACAAAAAAAAAGTGGAGATTTTTGCAAATTAAAAGAAATAAACAACCCTTAATCCAATTTCAGAAATACCAAATCTCATCACAAAATATGAAATTGTCAATGGAAAGCAACCCACATTGCCAAATCACAATATCCTTGCAGTAATAACGATCAAAATTAGAAGTGAGGGAAAATGTATTGTCTCCCGGAGACGAAAGAGTCAAGGAAACCACGACCCGTAAATCAGTAAAGATCAAATGGTGAAGAATGGGGCTAGCTCCTGTAATTTCTACAGTGAATCAATAATAGCAATCGATTTTATTCAAAAATTCAATAATTTACGAAAATGGAAACCCAGAAAATACTAAAATCCCAGAAAAAATTTTACAAAAATGGGGTCCAAAATGCGCTTCCATCGGTCAAGAACATGACCGAGTAAGAGAAATTTTCGGATCTAAAGACCCTAGAAATGCGAGTAAACATCAAACCTCATTTCTTAAGGAAAAAAAAACAATCAATAAATGATCCAAATTATAATAAAAATAAAATGAGAAACAATATTTTAATTAAATCTATTACAGATTTTGGTGTAATATAGAATTTAGGGATCGCAAAACAATAATAAAGTGATTTTTTTTTTTTTTCCCCCTCTTTTCCTGATAATTTCCGCTGTAAATTTTCGGGAAGGGCACGAAGATCTCGTGGGAAAGAAGGAAGGAATAAATAGTGGGGACGAATTGTGAGATTGCTTCGCTTATAGAGAGAGGCGGAAGTGTCTCTGTTATTGCCACGTGGCGCTGTTCTTGATATTTTAATTTTATACTATTATTATATACTAGTGGAGTCCACGTCAAAATATCTTACGTGTAGAAAAACAAATTTGTTTTTATATGAATATAGAAAAAATAGTTGGTTCAGTTACAAAACTATTTTTGAGTAGTCAGTTTAGTATCTAAACTTTTTTTAACTCTATTTTGTTCTTAATTTATTTTTAAACTTTCAATGTAGTCCTCAGTCGATTTCTAAATAAGTTTCAGGTAATTTTTTTTTTTTTAATATAAAAATTATAATGTGAATTTTTTAAATATGTTGAAAATATTTTTAAATTATTAATATTATAAAAATTAATTATCAATATAATTAAGATACATAATAATTAATGTTTATATTGCATTTAATTTTTTAAATTTTTTTGCACCACAATAAATATTATCAAAAAAAATTTCTTTTTATTCTACAAATTAATTATTTTGTCATATGTCTAAACTATTAATCAATGAATATAGAACAAAATAATTAATTGGTGAAATAAATAGAGAAATTTTTCATAATCTTTTTTTGGTGTAAAAAAATTTAAAATTATATATAATAGAAACATTAATTATTATATATCTTAATTATATTGATAATTAGTTTTTATAATATTACTAAATTTAAAAATATTTTCAATATATTAAAAAATCACATTATGTTCTTTGTATCATAAAAATAAATAAATAAATAAATTTACTTGTAACTTATTTGAAAACCTGCTGAGGGACTACATTAGAATTTTAAAAATTGATTGATGACAGAATAGAGCTAAAAAAGTTTAGGGACTAAACCTGCTACTCAAAAATAGTTCTGAAATTGAACCGACTATTTTCCCTTAATTTATATCATATCTCCAGTCAAAAATTTATAAATTAAATATATATATATATTGAAAAGAAAAAATTCTCCCCAAAAGTATCCTATGCAAAATCACCTAAAATAGTTGCTGGAAAATAATTAATTGTGCCCTTCCATTTTATTAAATATTATTTACCAAAATATAAAAATTAATATAATTTATAATTTTTATTTTTATTTTGACAATAAATGTTGGGTCGAATAAAATATAATATAATAAGAGTTTTTTTTTTTTTTTTTTTTTTGTGAGGTTTTAATTGTAAAATTGGAGGAAATGCGAAGTCGGGTCTCTACTGTACTAATTGGTCCAGCCTAATTTTTGGACGAAATGGATTCAGTCCAAATCTAAGCAGTAATGTAAGTCGTTACAAGCTAGGGATAGATTCGGTAGATTATCAACTTTTTTTGGTTAGACCAAACAGTATCCGAAGTCACTCCTTCGGCTAATCTAGATTCAACCCGAGTCGCACTTACAGAGTCAAACTCTTACTCGAGGAAAGGTCTCATTCTGACTCTTTCATAGTGCTCACGGCGAGTGTCAAACTCGTAACCTCGCATAGTATTCACAAGATACTTACCCACTTGTACCAAACTAAGAGCCTGTAGATTATCAAATACCAACTACTCCGACAACAATGTAGTATTCCAATGATATGACTATTTTGTTTATGTGTTTCTATTTATCTTATTAAATATATGTTCTAAATTTAAAATTAATAATGAATGATTTTGTGTCGAATTTCAATCGTATATATTGTAATTTTGGAGTGTGTCCCTATATATTTCTCTATAATAAATTGATAAGAATATTGAGTTACTAAAAAAAAATCAATAACTTATTAATCAAAGTGACGGAATTTGATTATTTCGAGTAATTCTAGAATTCAAATATTGTGATTAAATAAATAAATATGAGAGAATTTATTCCCTAAAAAAAGATTTGTCCAGCACAATCCTAAATTTATCAAAATTCAATGTGATTATCAAATATAGAAAGATTTATAATAATAATATATCTTAATTTTAATGTGGATATGATATAAAGTTCATTCAGAACATTTGGTGCATTATGGGAAAAAGAAAAGAAAAGAAAAGAAAACTTTAGTTATCAAATTACTTTAAAATTTTTAGATTATATATCTTCTTTTTTTTAGGTGGTATCCCAAACCTTTTCGGTCCAAATTAATCTATTTAGAGAGGTTCAACAGTACGGTATACCTGCACTTACGAATATATCTTGAATTGTGAAACACTCGGGTGAGATTTGAACCTTTAATCTTTTGGTAAATTAAGAGGTAAGTGAAAGACTCAAAAACCAATTAAATACACCCTAAACTTTAATTGGAAGTGGAGAGAACTCTCCCTTCAATTAAGTATTCAATAAAAATTAAATTATTCCTTTATCTCTTTAGTTCGGAGGCTTCAATCTCGCAATTAGGTCTTTTATAATTATTAATTAAATATTTAAATTGTTCGAATAGTAATTTTTTTTTAAGTAACAAGAAAAATGATCAAAATATGTTACTCGAAATTACAAGTTTTACACTCGTTGTGAGCGTCATATAAGAATTAAGGTAAAAATTTTCCCTAACAATAATTAGATTATATAAACATGACTTATATTGAATTTGAATTAGTCGATACCAAATAATTTAACAAAAAATCTCGTATATAATTTTTGAACTAAATTAACTATTTTTTCTAAATGATTGAGTAACTTATATATATATATATCTTATATATTAAGATTACATATAATACTTTCAGAAGGTTTTTTCTTCTAATGGTCCTATTGTTATTAGTTGTAATTTTTAGGATTTTTATGTAACATATATACTTTTTTTAATTTAATTTTTATCTTAATATTTTGGATTCTTCCCCCTTAAATTATTGGTGATAAGATGGAGCAATACTCATTTATGACTTTTTATTTGTTAATTTATTATAATTTTTTTTCCTTCTTAATTTTTTTATTATTATTATTTGTATATCTTTCTTTATAATTCATTCTTTTTTCTTTTTCTTTTCCCCTTTATTCTTCC
>JAXGGT010000054.1:1740617-1758994 GCA_035583425.1 Marsdenia floribunda | reverse complement strand
TTGAGGCAAGTGTGAGGTTTTACTAGACTGATGTTTGCATGCTGCAGGAATCTGGCTGGAGGGAAGAAGTAGAGTTTTAGATGGCGGGGAAGAAAAAGAAGAGTCCACAAAAGCCTATAGAGGAGGTTGCGGAAGACTATTGTTTTATCTGCAAAGATGGCGGCGAGCTGTTAATTTGTGAATACAAGTGAGATTGGTGTTTTCTGTTTGGTTCTTATATTTTTAATTTCCTTTCCTTTTCTCCCATGAGATTCTAGGCTTCATGTTCTTAGAGACAAGTGTCCCAAGTGGGGGACTCTGTTCTTTCCAGTGTTGTTCAGGAGGGAGGGAAGAGAGAATTTTTTTACATTTTCTATTCGAAGATGCATTCTTTTGTCTTTTTGCTGATTTTGTTATTTTGGGGGGAAAGGGGTTTATGGTGAAGTAAATGCACTGCCATGCATCTCTTACAATTTTCTCCTTTTACTATGGATGCATGCATGCATTTGAGTTTCTATTTGCTTTCTCTGTGTAATATTTGTATGGATTTGAATTTACTAATTTGGCTAAAACCATTGGCAAAGAGAATGGCTTTGAGTGTGACAGTGATGAATTGGTTCTTATAGGGTAGTCCAAACCAAAATATGGTGTTATGAGGAGCTTGTAGAATTGAAAAAAAAAAAAAAGGGGGAAGTGAGAAAATTACAGGTCTAAAGAAGAAGAAAGTTTACATTAAGTAATGCTGTTGAGTTCATCAATAGAGACTACCATATGAATTCCCATTTCTTTGAACCATTTACTGTTGTTATATTGAACTTCAAAGTTTTAGTAACAATCCCAGATGATTCTGATGAAAATTGTCTTCTCTTGCTGTCTTATAGTTGTTACTCTTTGTTCTTTTCATCATGGTAATAACAAAGCATGCATAATGTACTATTTCATGAATAAACATACTGTTTTAGATGGGGGTCTCACGGTTTAATTGTATACTCAGTAAATTCTTTGAACTTTGAAGGTATTTTAGTCTCATGAGTCCATGAGAACTAGATTCTGAAATAAAAGTAAATACCTGTGAAATATTTGACAAATGTTTTAGGTTGATACTCTTCTCTTTTAGCATCTCTCTGTAGATTATTACCTGACACTATTACTATTTGCAGGCAGTGTCTGAAAGCTTATCATTTTAATTGCGTGGAGAAGGATGCTTCCTTTTTAACAAGCAATGAGAAATGGGTTTGCGGTGAGCCTCTGCTTCCTTTGTGTTCTTTCTAGATTATTGTAAGTTATTTAATACTTTGATGTCCTAACCATGTGTTTCTCCTTCTTATATCAGAGAATCAAACAGGATGTTTTGATTATGGAGAATACTTCTGGACTTTTTACTGATAAGTAAAATAAGACACATGTTAATGAATAAACTACTCTATTCATAGATTCAGATGCTAAACTCTTAAACTATGTAGGATTAGAAATTACTGAACTACCCTTGCCATCTCAAGACACAAAGCTTAACTCATAAAATGGAATTCCCAGTACAAAGTTAGACTAAAGCATCATGCTTTGAATTAGAACGTTCAACACTTGGAATGTTTCATGTTCTGCATTATTTTGTGTGTTTCTTTTTTAGGTAAATTCAAACTATTATTTCTGCTTGTTTTTGTCTCATTGGTGGAAAATATTACTGCAACATGTAAAGTGATGTCAAGTTTTGTTTTTGGTTCCCCAGATTGGCACTCTTGTGTGGTATGTCATAAAAGACCTGAAGTTCAATGTTATTGTTGCCCAAAGGCTACATGCTTGCGCTGCATTTGCGTCGCCGAGCTAGTGACTGTCAAAGGGATGTTTGGGTTCTGCAGTAATTGTCTAAAACTTGCATTACTGATTGAAGAAAATAAGGATGCCGATTCTGATGGGGTATGAATTACTTTAATTAATTGCTATGATTTTACAGCATCAATACATTGTTGAAACCTTTATGAACCAAAATCATCTTGTTATATTGGACAAGCTGAAGTTAAGGACTGTTTTGCTCTGGAGCCAGAATGAGTACAGTTGGTGTGCTTTACTTGACATACATATGTGAAGTGCATTTCATGAAATGTTTTGAAGAGTCTACTTGCATGGGTTTAAAGCCATTCCACATGCATGTGTAGGTGCTCAATTATGTAAAAATTAGAATTTCATTTTATGTTTCTCGGCCCTCCAATTATGTCATCATAACATTATTATTTTTCTGATCTGGAGTTTGGAGTGGGTTTGAGAATGGATTTTGATGAACATTGGTTGCTTTCCAGGAGAAGGTGGATTTTGACGATCATGAAACATATGAAGGACTTTTTATGGAATATTACAAGATTATTCAGGAGAAAGAAGGTTTTAATGCTGGCGATGTGCATGCTGCTAAGAATAGACTAAAGACTGGAAAGAACATTCTTTCTGAGTCTGAGGCAGATGACTTCGAGGATGAGGAAGAGGAGGAAGTAAGTTCTAATGAGGACATGGATAATAAGAGAGGTTACAAGCGATGTCATAAAAATAAGCGATTCAAGAAAGGGCCACCTGTCATGCAGTGTAAATCAAAGAGAATGGAGTTCTGCGGTTGGGGCTCAACCTGTCTCATACAATTTCTGAAATCAATTGGCAAAGACACTAGTGAAAAACTTTCCCAACATGATGTGTATTTTATAATATGTAAATATATTAAAGAGAAAAATCTACCTGACCCTGCAAAGAAGAAAATGATTAGATGTGATGAAAACCTTCAATCCATTTTCTGCAAGAAAACTGTAAACAAGAATAAAATATTTGGTCTTCTTGAAGCTCACTTTGTTGAAAATATAGAGGAATCAGAGGAGGAAGAAGCTATGTACAATTTACAATGTGAAGGTAAAACAGGCCTGGTACCCTGCAAAACAAGAAAAATTTCAAAAACAGAGAAAGCATCCCCCAAAAGAGATGTAATAAACAGTGTGCCACATAGTTGTTTTGCTTCAGTTACTGCAGAAAACATCAGACATGTATACTTGAGGAGGAGCTTAGTATATGAGTTATCAAAGCAACCGGAATCCTTTGAAAGAAAGGTTATAGGTAGCTTTGTTAGAATCAAGTCAGATCCACATGATTTCTACCAGAGAAATTCTCATCAGCTTGTACAAGTCACAGGTCAGTCTGGATTGGTAACAAATAAGTTAAGATCAACCAATATGTTTACTTGCTTGCCCAGTCAAGTTATAATATTTGAGTTCACATGGCTAATAATTCCATAAACATGGAGATCAGATTTTCTTCATTATTTGATTGATTGATTTTCTGTGCCTCAACCATAAGAAAGTCTACCTTAACAGTTAACTGATTCATAATTGATGATCCTGAGGTTTGTAGGGTCCTGAGGTTTGTAGGGTTTCTATCGCAGTTTTATAAAATTTATACATCTGATGATTCTGTTGCTTAATTTCCTAAATACAATTGAGGATTTAGATACTAGACATGAACTTGAATATGTTGTGGATTTTGGATTACTAAGTTTCTGGTCATTAATTTTTTTAAAAACATTTTTAAAAACTAAGAATCTGAAGTGGGAGGAAAAGCTAATGGATATGGTTGAGCAAGTTATACTCAATTTTCTTGTCCAATTCAGTGTAAATTGTATTATTAAGAGAATCTATATGGCACTGAGATTTATGTAAATAGCCTTTTGTTGGAATTATCCCTGGGGAACAAGAAGAAAGTTGAAATGATTAGAAGATACCTAAGGACATTCTGACACTAGAAATTAATGGATGAGCTGTATGCTACTTTTGGACTGAATTATTGTGTGCTGTGAAGAGATTGAAAGCTGAAAAAAGACAAATATGACGTATCCACTTGTCTTGGTATCTCTGTTTAGCATAAGAATCTAAGTGGTTCATAACATGAGAATGGTGGTGCATTATTCAAAATAAAATAGATAGCTTGTTAGAATTTAGAAGAGATATGCCTTTAGGTGAAGATGCGATCAAGGTTGCTAGGAATATATGAAAGTGAAGTTTTTAGAAATATTCATGCAGCATGATGAAAGAATAAAAACTCAAAAGCATCATGGTATAAGAAGTGGAAAACATGTTTATAATTTGCATGCCTGTTTATGAGAAGCATTGAGGGGATAAGAAACTATGTAACATTATTTATTTGAACTAATCATCTTAGTCAATGAGTGGTATTATTATAGCAGTGTCCTATTTTGTAAATGATTGAAATACTTTGTCTCCTTGCATTTCTAATATATATATACTTTTTTCAGGCATGACGAAATCTGTAACCAGTGAGAACTTTAAAGAGAGAATCCTTTGTGTTTCAAGAATACCAAAAGAGATCAATATAGATTTGCTATCAGATGCTGACTTCTCAGAGGTAACCCAATTCTTTTCTAGAATTTGCAGTCATGTTCTCTAGTTCTCCTAGACTTTCTATTCTTATAACCACTGACATTGGGGACACACTTTCGTTCTTCTTAGAGCATTCTTAAAGATTTTACATTTTCAAATCATGACTTGTAAGAAATGTGAGGAAGGATCAAACTTGTCCATGAACTCTAAAGTTTTCCTGATATGCCTACTTGATGAAAGAAGTTTTTATATAATTACACAATTGCTTTTGCAGGAAGAATGTGAGGACTTGCGACGGAGAATAAAAGATGACCTGGTTCAAAAGCCGACTGTAGTAAGTATTCCTATGGATACTCTAGAGTTAATATTTTGTATTTGATGTTAAGGGTATAAAAAACTAATTTGTATTTAAATTTGTAAATCAAAGTCCTCACAGACATTTTAATCCAAGGTGGTAATTTAACTTGGTACTTGGGTAGGTGATTTTGTGGTGAACATCCAAAAAAGTAAGTGTTCTATACACTACAAAACATCAATAAGCAGCCAATCTGAGCACTATTTACATATCGTAGAAGTGTATCTAATTAGTCTAAGAGCTAGATTGCATTTACCATAGGGAGATGGTTATTGATTTCCCTCAGTTATTACAGACAATCTCTACTAACAGGAACAGCAGTGATTGAAAGTTGAGAATGAATTCTTACATATACAAAGCAATGGATGGAGTGAGTTCTGGATCCCTCTGAAGAGTTTCAGATCTAAAAGATGATATTTTCTGCAAGTTGCTAGTCCATGACCCCTAAAGACTTCTGAATAAGCTAATCTTTAAGAGTACTTAATTAAAAAGAAGTCTAAAGTGTCTTATTCGCATATCAATCACTGGTTATTTCTTGTCCTACATTTTTGTCCCTCAAAATGAAGTGAAGTGAGTGCTACTCTTCGGTAAGAGGATTGATTTTGGTGACAAAACTGACTTCCGACTACGTGTTGTCACAGATGACTTCATATTATTCAATGGATATTATGCTAAGAAATTTAAGCTGGTTTTGGGTCTATTCTATTGCTTCATTATTGCCTCAAATAATTATACTGAACTAACTGATTCAGGTGTTAATCGTAATGCTCAATTGCTTGTAATATCTTTACCTCCAAATGACAAATACTTCTCTGTAATTCAGGTTGAAGTTAATATTTCTTCATCTTTCATTTTGCAGGTGGAGCTTCAAGAGAAGGCCAGAAGTTTGCATGTGGATATAACAAAACATGTATATATAATTATATCTCTTAGATATATAGTTTAGCAGTGCATCTTGTCTTCTATTGAATAAGTGTGACTTGAGTAAGTAAACTTCGTCAATTACTTTAAAGACCAAAGCTCACAGCACATAGACCTCTACAACTACATGTTTGTATGTGTGTGTTCTATGTGATTGATCTGATGTGGACTGCATTGATCTGTTTAGTCATTTTCTCAATGGCTTCAACATGGACAAGGGAAAACACAATCAAGTACAGAAGGGGAGTATGTTAATAAAGAATAAAAATTGTTTCAGGATTCTTTACAGTTCATTTTTCTTTACAAACTTTTATACAGTAAACTTTGCATGCTGGTTTATCATTTCAGGATCTATTATTTTATGGTATGTGGAGAATGGTTCTTTGTTTTTGTCTACATACTCACCCCATATTTGCTAATTAATGGCAGTGGATTGCCAGAGAACTGAAGATATTGGATCAACGTAAAGACCAAGCTAACGAGAAAGGCTGGAGACGAGAATATCCTTTCTATATAAGCTATTTCCTAGCAAGTACATTTTACTGGCTCATTTCCATCCTAATAACAATGCTATTCCTGATACATCAGGTTACTAATGAGAAATTCTGCCAGAAACTTCTCTAGTACTTAACCAATATAGTGAATATAAGATATCCAAATGTCTAATGCTTAATAGATTGGTAATGGAAAACAAGTTTTCCCATCTGTTACTTCATCCTTCATTCCTTTCCCTCATGCATGACATTGGCTCATATATAATAGTGTGCCTTAACATCCAATTGTTTCTACATTCTTTGTGTACATTGAGCGGAAAAACCTGCTACAAACGCCTGAGGAACAGTCACGGTTACTAGAAAATTACCCCATTGTGATTCCAGAGGTAGTAGATGTTGAACCCAAGAATCAAGATACCATGGATGAAGCGAACAAGGATGAAGTCTCCCCACAGTTAATCACTTCAAGAAATCACAATTGCACATTGGAAGGTAATGAAACTTCAAGTGTGATAGATACTGAGGTTTAATTCTCCCCAAAACTAGGGGTAGAAGTTAAGAAACTCCGAACATTACTTTCCTCTGACCCATATAATGATTTCAGATGTAGTAGGTCTTGAATCGATAATTACAGATACTATGGATGAAGAAAAAGGGGATGAAGCTTTAACAAGACCAATCTTTCCAACAGATCCCAGTGATAAGTCAGAAGGCAATGGAGCTTCAAGTATGTTAATTCTTAGGTTTACAGTGTATATAATAATTGTGCTTAGACTCGCAAGCTGTTGACATTGTTTTCTTTTAGTACTTTTTCACTCTTTGAAAGTTGCTGCTTCCCGATTTTCACATCCATCTGTATCAATGTGTTACCAAGTGTATAATATGTCCTTCATTGTTTCATGAGTACCCTGATGCAGTATCTCATGCTTTCTTGGGATGCTGCAAGCTAAGTTATATTTTGACTTCTGTTCCCTTTGGAGGAATATTCTTGAGTTCCAACGTTGATCTTTCTCTGGATGACTACAGGGAATTGGCAAATACTTAAAACATCAACAGATAAATAAATCTCTTGTTCCATCCTCTTGCACTGACTATATAAACTGTGTCTATGATTGGTTTATCATGAAGATGATCATGTCTTTCATTAATGTTGCATATTTTTGTGGTTATTTTTCAGGATGATCTAATTCTCTTAGCATATTCATTGTTAGGTGCAGAAGATGAGGAATATCATGCTCCTCCTTCATTTGTCCAGGAAGGAAAGCCAAATCTCCACAAAGTGGCCACTCCAGTGTCACCTCATAATTCTACAACAGCAAACAACAAGGGTGAACTGAAGCCATCTATTCTTGAAAAGCGCACACAGTCAGAGAGGATCCATGATCAACATGAAGTGACTTCCCAAATTGATGTTGATACGTTTGCTTCTTCTTCCAGCGTAAGCCTAAAGCAGGTGATGTTGAAGAAGCCAGATTCCACTGAGACAGTTGTTGAAGTGATTGAACTGGACAGTGGAAGTGATGGTGAGAGTCAGCCAAACACTGCAGTTGAACAGAAAATGCTAGAGGATCCAGAAAGCTGTGTCTGGCTTATTTCCGGTCCAGATGGTATCTCAAAAATGAGGAGATATTCACTGTCATTGCTCAAGCGTTGGAGCATGGCTTCTACTTATGCATTCCAGTTCAAGGTTTGGAAAGAAGGTCAAAGTAAAGAGCAGGCTATCCCATTAGGAGATGCTATTAAGCTGGCCTCCCCATTACCTTAGATTTTGTTCTTTTGCTTATGAAAATGATGATTCTTCTTTTGGAAGATTGCACATAGGAAAAATGAATATTTTGCTCTGGGAAAGTATGAAATCTATACAAGCATGTTGGTCCAATTGCCAAAGTAAAATATAAGCCTAAAAAAGGCAAGGCAATGCAATTTTTCACATGAATGAAGGGACATAAAAAAAAAAAAAAAAAAGGGGGGGAAGAATCTAAAACCTACCATCTGCTAATAATACATCACAAAAGTAAGCTAGGATATCAATTCTATCTCTGTACAAAGAACAACAAAAAGAATAGTGTAGGCTGGCCGTACTCATGACCTTTTTTGTCCATATAAACCACTACTTTCTGCTTTCTAACAAAAATCTTTATGCCCTGTCAAAACCTAAATACATTGTTCAGGGCAAGTGGTTCCTGTGAATGGAAGAGAGTTCTCTCATACCGTGTGAAGAAACTGGCTGCTCTCTTATACGGGATAGGAGGAGAGAAACTTGCTCTGTTGCAATATCAAGACGTTCTGGTGACTTTGCAGACTCTGTTATTAGGCTAGATACCATGTTCTGCAAAAACTGAACCTTCGCTGCATGATCATTCTGAGTTGTCTGCAGGGGTTTGGTTGATGGCGTGCTAATTTTACGCCAGCGAAGAGGCAGATACCTGTCTGGAATTTGGAAGCAATTCCCTGTGGATAAAACTCGAAGAGCATGCCGACAGAGGATTCCTGAGAATTCAAACTGATGGCAGCTGCAACTTATAATGCTTTCCCTTGGAATCCAGTAAACTTTCCGGCCTCCCTCAAGTTTAGTGTGGTGTCTCACAATGAAACCATCTTCTGTCTGGAACGACGCATAGTGTGCAGCCAAAACCAGCTGTTCTTGGAGCTTGGAAAATGCGAAGGGTGTAAGAACTGTGGCAGCATGGGATTCCATTGGAGCCCCAGTTTTCAAGCAAAGATTTTGAAGATTCTGCTGCATCGTCTGCTGTTCTCCAGTTTGGTCCTTAAAATCTACCGTGACAGCCACCTGGTCACAGAAAAATTTTAGCAATACCAGAAATGCTAACATTTTACATACTGTCCAACCTCTACACATTTTATTCAGTATAGAAAAAAGGGATAAGCATGAAAGGCTATAAAAATAAAATAATCCTGAATCTTCCGAATCCAGTCCATGGAGAATTAGTTATATTAGATGCCAATTGTGCTGAAAGGAGTAATATGTGTTGATTTCCTGAATCATCAGAAATGCAAATATCACAAAACTCTCCAAAGGAATAATTTCAGGCAGCATTAAATAGTAAAAAACTACGAGGGAAAAACCAAGTTAGTACAAGATATAAAAGGAAATGCATTATGCAGCAACCACACAATTTCCAAATTACTGCAGAGGAAACTAGATTTTATATCACAGGAGGGTAGGGTGAATTGATCCTATCTGTTACATCCAGTTTTCTAGCCTTCATCAGATCAGTTGGTAGTCACAAACATGAAAATTAGGATTAACTACTAAAGACAATTAGTATGGGGTACTAGTTTCTGGACTTTTTGTAGCATGTACAATTGAATTCATTTTTCCTAACAGAAGGGAGAATAGGGAGAAACCTGTTCGACAAAGTGTGTAAGCCGGGTTTGAGCACTCAAAAACCGTTGTATGAAAGAATTTATTGACTTTGAGGGGACGGTTGTAGTCATTCCGGCCAAGAAATGGCTTCTCAAGTATGGCAGTGCCCAAAGTGACCTTAAGGCAAAAAGGCTGGCAATATGCCTGTTAGTGTGTAGCCCAAAGGAATTAACCATGTCTCTCCAGCCCAGCTCAAAATCCTCAATTGACTCCAGATTATATAGGCGGTAAAATTCAGCCTTCCACTCATTGTAGCGTGGTCCTAAAACTGCATTAAACCAGGAAGGAAACTTTGCTACAATTAGCCAAATACAAAGTGCATGTTTAGTAGTAGTTGGCATCTCCATCGCGATCGCTTCCTTGAGACACATGTTTTGGTCAGTCAGTATCGTCTCTGGAGCTTTCCCATTCATGAAGCCCAAGAATGCCTTTCAAATTCAACCAAACGAAAGCAAACATCAGCAGGAGTTGAATATTGAAGGAATACACAATTTAATTTAGAATTTATTTGATTCATAAGGTGTGTGTGGAAAAGGGAAGGCCTGGAAGGTGTATCGTTCTTCATTCTTCATTCTTTAACACAGGTCGAGAAAAGGATATCATAAACAAATTGGCATGACATAAACCCAAATTAATTTCATAAGAGCTAAAAAATGAAACCTAATTCTTCTTCTTTAAGTGGAACCCCTGATTTATGATTTTCCTGTCCATGAGACAATATACCCTACCTGCAAGCTATGTAAAATTTCACACGGGCTAAAATTATGTGATAAATCCAGACTCATGAGGAGAAACTATTTTGCAGAATCAGAAGAGGCAGTATATGGCAATAGATACACATAAATCTTACAAAACCGAGCAAGGTTATCTGTATGCTACCTCAATTATTTGAGAGAAATGATTCTGATCCTACTCCAATAACAAAATTTTATGAAAATTATGATGGAACAATCAACAAAGATGCGGCAGTATTAGCAGTGCAGAACCTTCTCATATAACAAAAAGTTATGACATGCCAAGTATCTTCTGTAAGCACCAGATAGAATACTCCAAACATTTGGCAGCCCTCTTCCACAAGAAAAATGGAACCAAAAAGTGAAATCAAATGACAAAATAGTATATTAGAAATTTTACCTTCAGAGCCCATGAATATGACCTCAAATTTTCCTCCCGAAGAAGCACACAACCAAAGAAGCAAGGCATACCATAATTATTCATCCCAACCCATATTCCAATAGGCATGTCAAAAGCAGTCAAACGGTGAGTGGTATCAAACACTAATGCATCACCAAAAATTTCATATGCATAAACTGACGAGGCATATGACCAAGCAATGTTTTCCAACCTACTATTTGAATCAAGGGTAAACTCAAATTTGAAGTTGGGATCTTTCTCTTTAATGTTTCTGCACATTTTAAGTAAATCAATGCTCTCGTCCTCTGGGTCAACTTTCCTAAATGACTGAAGCAAATTCCTCACGTCTTTCTCTGTGAAAGGCAAGTAGCCAGGTTCAACACATTTTTCAAGCTCCATAAGCCTCATCATCTGTTGGACCGAAATCCCTGTTTTAGCAAACATGAGGATTCTGCTCTTATCTGCATCTGATATGGTCCGATATGCAGGAAGAAATCGTACTTGGTTTGGCTCTAAAAGCTCATGATTGTGGTGGTTACCAAAACCTGTCACTCGCCATTCAGGTATTCCTAATTCAGTTGTCTTGCTTATCCTCATGTATGCTTGACATCCACATCTTGAGGACTTCCGGTTTCTTTGAGGTTTATTCTCATTGGAGGCTTTGACAGGAGTATTCCCTGCACGGTGGCACACGAAGTAGCGCCTAGTGAGCCCTTTGCCAATACCATCTTTACCTTCTGTTCGATGTCGTCTAATTGAAAAGCCACAACGTTTGGCAAAGTCACTATAAAATTCATAGGCAGTATCATGGGTGGCAAATCTTTGGCCAATATAAGGAACATCATTGCTTGTTTCTAAGGATAGTCTGGTCCCATCTGGTGATTCCTCTGTACTACTGGTATCCTCTAAAGACAAAGATCTTTGATCTGAAGGGTCGTCGTAGACAGCCATCATTTGTGCGACTTCTTCTGACATGATGGCATACTCAAAACCTAACTCAATGTCCACCGAAAATAATTTGCATCTTGGTATGCATCATGGGAAAGTGCAGCGCAACAAGGGAGGAAAACTGTAATAAGTTTTTTTGAGCAAATGGGGTTAATATAGATGCTGTTATCAACATTTAGCCCGAGAGGAGTGAATTAGAAGATTTTAAGAAAACATTTCCATGTGAAAATTTAAAACATGATTTAATGCACGAATAAACACAGTGAGGTTAATCTATAACTACATTAATCAATACAAACCAAAAAAAAAAAAAAAAAGTAACTTTCTTCTTTTGACAGAAAGCAGGGATAATTTGTCTTTTCTAGCTAACCTTTTCCCTTCGTTTTCTTGAGCAATTAGTGCAAGCCTTCATCATGCAACCTTTTCCTTTTTCTTGCTAGGGCACACACTCAATAAAACCATTAATCCTTAGCAACCACAAAAGCCTGCAAAGATTCTTAGTAATCACATTGAAGGGACAAAAAAAAAAAAAAAAGATAACATAAATCCAACTTTTATGCTACCAAAAATCACATTCTAACAAGAGACACCAATTAAGAAAGCAAAACTTTTACAACTACCTTCTAATTTTGAAACACATAAGTAGACAAAAAGCAACATTATTGCCATTTTTCAGCTATGTTACAAACAAGTCCTCTCATCCTATAATTCTCTCCATATTCCTAAATTCCTGATGCAGAATCAATCTCTATGAATCAATTGAATAGACTAAGCAATCATCTTTCCCTAAAGAATAACTCATATTTCATATAAAAAAACACAAAAAAGTAAACAGCCAAATTCCCTACTATATTCCCACGGTTAAACCCAATAGGCCATCTTCTGCCTCGTTCTTACCCTCCATAACATCTTAGCAGTATCGCCATTATCATTATACCTTCATCAAGTTCCAGAACTCAGCAATCACCAGCACAACAGTTGTTGAGAGTGACTACATTTCATCGATGAAAGTAAACAATTCATCATCCTACAGTAAAATTACCAAGTCCCAGAGCACATAGTTCACAGAAAAACGAACAGAAATCAGCTAGAGAAATTGAATGTGTACCTGAAAAAGATCGAATCGAGCATTTAAACTACATGGATTTAACTTTGAGAAAGCGCGCGAGAGAGCACGTTGCTTGAGGTAGTTTGATCGGTTGGAAAACAGGTTAAGGAGTTAGAAGACGAAGGAACCCTAATTTGCGCAGGGATGTAAGTAAACCTTTTTATATCACGGCGCACGATTTTATCCGGCGCCATCTTCGTGTCCAAACCGCTTTTATTATTATTATTTACCACTAGTTTTTTTCTTTTTGAAAATCATGAAAATATTAAGAATTAATTTTTTTTTTTCCCCGTAATGTTTGTGTAATTGTGTGTCAACTGCAACCAATATATGTCAAACAAGCGTTGGCTGAGTGGCAAAGGACTTCCCTGCTTTCCCACGGATATCGCAGGTTCAACATCCCTTCATTAAAAAAAAAAAATTGCAACCAATGTATTAAAAATTAAATAAAAATAAAAATAGGATAAATTATTAAATTAAAAATAAATTAATTTTAAAAATATATACCTCGTGATAGTTGTATTTATCTCGTCCTATAATCATAAGGTTAGTTAAGTTTAAATCTCAACACCATAAAAATGGAATACATTTTGTGACTAATTGTTTACCTCTAATAAAAGGTCCATTAGTGGGACGTTTGGCAACATAGTAATAAATCAAGAGAGTGTCAACGCACACTTGTATACGGATCACGAGATATAACTCAAAACACCTATAAAAGGAAGGTTCCTTCTCACCGAGAGGGACAGGTTCTTATCAATCAAGGCAAAACTCTCTTCCTTTTTTTTTTCATGCAAACCCTACTTCCATATTTCCTCCGTTCATAATACTAACTTGATCGTCAAAGGTTTATACGGGGATCAAGTCCCTCGTGAACTTCCTTTTCAGGTGAAGAACAAAGGATCACTGGAGGAACAACGACAAGATTGTTCTTTTTGGCCTTCTGGGCTCAAATTATTATTATTATTATCATTTATAATTGCTAATTGAGGTTTTTACCACATCAAAAAGAGTACTGCAACAAAAGCAATTAGTCACTATCGTGAACTCTAAATTCCCTTAGTTTTTTTTTTTTTTTTGAAAATTTGAGGCATTTTCGCCTCTAATGTTTCTCGAACTCGTGATCTCTGAAATTACAAGTGAGGTTACTACCAATTATATTACGCTTGCTTGACAAATACCCTTAGTTAAGATTAATAATAAATAAATATAATATTTTTTATCAATTTTATTAAGTTAATTTGGTAATATTTAAAAGAAATAAAAACATGAAATTAACATTATATTGTAATTCACCAGGTGATAGCAGCTTTAATTATAACCACGAAAGGTTACAAGGTATGTATGTATTGCTTGGGTACAAGGCAAAGGGCATCTCTCTTGTGCATGGTTATTCCAGGTGAAGCATCAGTATCAATGTCTTCATGCTTCATTCCATGAGGTAATTCCCAGTCAAATGAGTAAACAAGATTTGCAAGTGCAAGTTCAACCGTGGCAAGTGCCAGTGATATTCCGGGACACCCACGGCGTCCTGCTCCGAACGGGATTAGTCCGAAATGTTGTTGCCCTTTATTATTATTATAAACATCAGGATCCAAGAACCTTTCCGGCAAGAATTCTTCAGGATTTTCCCAACATTCAGGATCTCTCCCGATTGCCCAAGCATTAAAGTAAACTATGGTCTTTGGTTCGATTCTGTAGCCTTCAATAATGATGCATTTTTCTGAGGTTTCTCTTGGTATCAAGAGTGGAACTGGAGGGTACATTCTCATTGCTTCCTTTACTACTGCTTTCAGGTAACCAAGTTGTTGAATTTCTTCTTCCTTTATTATTCCGCCTTTATTTCCTGCAAAATCTCGGATTTCCGCTTGTAATCTCTTAAGTTTTGAAGGGTTCTTCATCAAGGCTGTCATTGTCCATACAATTGTAGCTGCAGTTGTGTCTGTTCCACCAATGAATATGTCCTATATATATAAATATATAAATATATATATATATATGCATACAAGCATGCACAAGATCGATCAATGTCACAATAATATGCAGATTTAAGAATTTGAATTGAGATTCAAGAATGTTATATACCATAAGTAATGCTTTGACATGATCCCAAGTGAAGTTGACAGTTGGTGATGATGAGTGCTGTTCTTGTTTGAGCTGAATTAAGAGGTCAAGAACATCAATATTCTTCATTGATTTTGGCCTATTTGGGTGGTTGAGGTGTTCTTGTATGAGTTCTTGGTAGAACAAATCTAACTCTTTGAAATTTTTATTCAAACGGGAAATCTTCCCTGAGAGATTATCAACCCAACTCAACCAAGGGAAAATGTCTGTTATAAAGAAACCTCCCATCATGGCTTGTGATTCTAGTAAGATTTCATCAAATCTTTTCTTATTATAATTACTATTACTATTATCATTATTATCAAAACTACTCTTACCACCAAAAGCAATCCGACATATTAGAGTACTCGTGAAAGCTAAGGTAAGAGCACTTAAATTGACAAGTTCATCGTCATGAGAAGAAGAAGATGATGATGATGATCTTAGTTTTGTGATGAAACGACAAACTTCATCTTCTCGAATGGTACGAAAGGATTGAACCATTTTTGTGCTAAACAAATGAAGAACAAAAACCTTTCTCATCTCCCTCCAGTAGTCTCCATAAGGTACAAAAGCAACATCGACTGAGTTGTATGATAACTTGACTTGTCCCAGTGAAGGCCGCCTACCGGAGAATACTTGATCGTGGTTTTTGAAGGCCATTTTCGCCATTTTTGCAGAAGAAATCACTAGTATTGGCAAAGAACCAAGCTTCAATGACATGAGAGGACCATATTTCTTAGAAAGTTTCCAAAGAAATTCATGAGGGTTTGTACTATCGAATTGGAGAAAGTTTCCAATTAAAGGTAGTCCTGGAGGACCAGGTGGTGGTTGATAAGAGGGGTTTTTTTTCATTGCCAATATTTTTGTGACTCTTCCAACATTGATGATCAAGACGATGATGATGATGATGATCAAGAACATTAAGAAAAGTGATGACACCATTTTTTTTTTCCTTTTTCTTTCTCTTTTTGCTAAACTTATCGACAATGGTTGGCTATATATATATAAACATCTCTAGACGTGGATGTAATGGATAAGGGTGGGAGAATCAAAAGTTAAAACAATCTAATGATTTGTATAGTGATATATATAGGTATAGATATATATAGTTATTTATATATATATATATGAAACTTGTATATCAATCTCATTTTGATCGGAGAATTTTCATTTTGATTGAGTTCAGATATGGGATGGTAATTCCCCGAAATAAAAAACCGGGAGACAGGATGGTATTAATCCTTCATATATATACATATATAATATTTTTAATTATATACTTATATAAAATAAAATTATAACAATAACTATTAAAATTTTTAAAAATAAATCATAATAATTATTTAGTAAATAATAAATTAAATACAAATTAATAAAATAGTAACCATAATATATATTGTATTAATTATATAAATAATATATATATATATATATATATATATATGTATAAATAAAATCATAATTAATTAGCATAATAATTATTAAGTTTAAATAAAATAAAATTATTTAGTAAATACTAAATCAACTACAAACAAATTAAACAATAACCATAATATTCACTTTCATAATTCTATATTTTTAAAAAAGTAAAATTATATTAATATAGTAATTGCAATTTTTAACGCTATTGATTATTCATATAATTATTTTAAAAAATTAACTTATATTTTTTTCTTTTCTATAATTGTATGTTCTATGGAATCAAATAAATACATAGCTTGCTTTTTCTTCTCAAAAAAAAAAAAAAAAAAAAAAAAACATATTCTATGACAGGTTTAATAGTAATATTTTAAAGGAAATTACTTTATTTGTGTCAAAAGATTTAAAATTTTATATTTTTTGTTTTATTTCAAGATTTAATTTTGTAATTTTATTTTATTTTCAAAAAAAAAAATTATATTGAAAAACTTATGAGAACACACTTTATTTTTTATTTTACTAAATTTGTTAATTAATTTTACATTAATAATTTAATTAAACATAAAAAATAAAAATTAAGTGGTAAAAATTTTTTGTGAAAGTCTCCGATCCTCAATGGGGTAGAGATGGTATATATATATATATAAAAAAATTCTCGTTAAAAATGCCGATGAGAATAGAGAATATATATATATATATATATATAGAAATTGAGAATGGGGATTAAAAAAAAAAAAAAGGGGAAGGTTTTTTTGTGTACGTACTAAAGGACACGCATTTTGTTGCATGGACTAAGGCTCCGGGACACTGCTTTCTAGTTGAGGACGTCCAATCCAATCGTTGATTATAACAATATAGAAAAATTTATCGATTTAATCTTATAATTATTTATATTTCTTTAATAAGGTTTTATAACTTTTTTTTTTACTTTAATTAGTCCAGTAACAATTTTCGTTTATTAAAATTAGTCATTATGGCCAAATTATTGCCTGTTGCTCCGGTGCTTAGCTGACGTGGATAAAAATTGAGGGACATTTTCGGTAGTTTCAGTTCTAAAAAATACGGAAAATGAAATGAAAGAAAATTTTTCACTCTTCCAATTGTATGACTTCTTCTTTTAGTGAAAAAACAAAATTTTGACTGTAAATTTGGGTAAACTTTTGACTGCAAATTAATTTTGCCCAAATTTGTAATCAAAAATTAGTCCAAATTTGCAATCGAAATTTTGATTTTTCACTCAAAGAAGAAGCCCTACAATTGGAGGAGAAAAATTTCCCTCAATTTCATTTTTCACATTTTTTAGAATTGAAACTATTGAAAATGCCCCTCAATTATTGTTCGCATCAACTGGGCATCGGAAAATTTGAAAAAATTTGGCTAGAATGACTAATTTAAGTAAACAAAAATTATTACGAGACTAATTAAAATAAGAAAAAAGTTATAAGACATTGTCAAAAAAATATAAATAGTTATAGGATTAAACCGGTAAATTTTTCTAACATTATACTATCACTATGTGCCAAAACAAGAGTCATGCATACATGCCAGTTTACATCAAATTGCTCTCTCCAATTAATTAATCTGGACATGATTCCCCTCTCCTCTTGTCCAGGTTATTAATTTCATAAGAAAATGCGAGTCCTGTCCAAATTCAGTACTCATGCTGTATGGAAAATCAGCACCTGGTTTTTGTTTCTATCTAGGGAAATAGGCCTTGGGAAATATTTGTTAGTTTCAGATCAATTAATAAGAACATTCAATATAATAAGTAACAATATCTTGATTAATTGTGTTAATTTGTCAACTCAATATTATAATACTTTTATGTGTGTATATATATATATTATACATAATATTATAAGTTGTTATTTAATTCTTAAGTTAATGCACAGAGAGAGAATAAAATCTTGTTGTGAAATATCATTGGATTTTTTTTTTTGGTTTAACCAACCGATATTCGAGAGTCACTTTGGGCTTTGACTAATTCGAAATCGAGTTGCCTCGATCCCTTTTTAGGGGGGAGCTCTCCCTAACACCCATTTCTCCATACACAAAATTCAAACTTGAGACTTTGCTTAAGGAGAACCAAATTTCATCCACTTTGACCAATAAGTTGTTGGTATCTTTGGATCTAAATTTATGGAATCAAATATCAATAACA
>JAXGGT010000054.1:1729175-1740517 GCA_035583425.1 Marsdenia floribunda | reverse complement strand
ATTGAGAATCTATTAAATTAATAATAAAGAAAATGGATCAACCACACCAAAGTCATAAATATTAAAATATCAAATTTACGAATTTTCTTTTTTTAGCTGTATTTGAATTAGAATTTTTTTTTTTTTTGAGTGAAATTTATTTTAAAGAAAGTAGATTTATTTTATTTTTAAAATAAAAACAAAATTTTAAAAAACTAAGGTCATTTTGGAAAAAAAAAAAAGGCAATTTTTTAAAAGAGAAAAAAAAAAAAAAGAAAAAAGAAAGAAAAGACAAATTGATTTTATTGTACATTGAGGTACAATACCGTTGGTTGGGGGAAAAAAAAAAAAATAATAATAAAAAGAAGTCAAGCCACTTCCACCCACGATCACGCTCAACATTCGACCGTGTTAATCGGTCCCTCTTCCTCTGTCTCTCTCCATTTCCTCTTAACTCTTCAATGGAAGTAGTAATTATTGTTAGTACTGAAACTAAAAGCACCACTTCCCGTCCACTTTCTTTCTCCTTCTCTCTCTCTCTCTCTCTAATTAAATATTTATATATGTATATATATATACTGACAAAACTCTGAACAGACATATACATGCTGGGAAAAGGGAAGAAAAGAAAGAGAAAAGGGCAAAAAACTGTGAATTCTTTGAAAAATTTTGGTTGGAAAGGAGTTGGGGCCCGACGTCGTTTGATGAAGGAGGAAATGGAAGATGCTCGTATCTTTGTTGTTGCCTTCTTTCTCTAAACTTTCTCTTTATTCCTTCCCTTCTGAATACAAACGATAATAAACTTGGGACAGTTTCTTGGCATTTCTTCTGGTCGAGGAGAAAGTTTTTTTTTTGGTTTAAGTACAAAAAAGTTCACTTTTTTTTATTCTTCTATCCGTGGAGAGGAAAAAGGAAAAAAGGCTTCACCAACTTCTGGTTTTCTGTCTTCTGTTAGATGTTTCTGAATCTTTTGCATGCAAAAAAAATGAAGCCCTTCAATACTGTAATTTCTTAGTCTCTTTATCTTCATGCAATTTAGTATACAAGTGTTTTCTTGTTGTTGAATGATCATCCAATTTTCTGTCCTTTTGAGCATGGATGTTCTTGGTGGTCGTTGAAGTCAATTTCAGTTGGAAGGCTTTCTGGGTTTTTTTTTTTTTTTTTTTTTCTAAAAAAACAAATTATCGGGAAAAATTGAAATTTCAATAAAAAAAAAAAAAAAAAAAAAAAAAAATTTTTTGTTGTTTCCAATTGTTCTGGTTGTTCTCTTTTGGTTTTGTAGGAAAAAGCGGTATATACGCATACTCGGATGCTTCCTGTGATGATTCTTTTTCGTTCCTCTTCTATTTTTCGTTTTTACCTGATGGGATGTTAATTCATAGTTTTAACTTCTGAAAATCTGAAGTCGACTGTAAATTCTAATGGGTGGTTCAGTTCTTCTTTTCTAGATGTGCGCATGGAAATTTTAGATGGATTAGGAGAGTGCTGTTAATTTGATGCTTGCGGATTTTTTTCACTGACATGCAATGGATCGAGTTCTTTTTAACCACTGACTTGAGCTATGGTTTTGAATTGGGTCTTCCTTTCTTTTTAAAGATAACTCCTGCTTGGGTGTTTCCAATTTAGTAATTTATGGGTAGAAATGTAGATGAAACAGAACCAATTTCCTGATTCAGGATTGTTTAGCTAATAAGCTTATTAACTGGATTTTTTCGACTCTGTGCAGAAGGGATTGTTAACTGGATTTAACTAGATGTTATTAGTTCTTTTTGACCATTGGATGGAATATATCTTTGGATATGAGTTTATGATGTAGCAATATCTCATAATCTGTTTTGATTGCCAATTTGACGGTTACTTCTAATCTTGTTAACACTGTTAATATAAAATTTTCTGTTTCAGGTTTCACTTTTTCCCGACTCGAAAAGTAGATCATATATATGCAGTCTCTTTGTTGTTGCATCCCTGCTTTGTTTTGCTTACTTCAATCGAACTGCATTCTTTACGAACGATTTCAGGGTACTTACCTCCTTACATTAATTTAATTGGATTTTATTTATTTTTTTTTTTTTGTCCTGGAGAGGAGTTTTTTGAATGAGAAGTAACTTTAAACAACTGTCAGGAGATTTGTTACTGTTACTTAGCATTTGGTGGCCTTCACTGAATAAACTTACGTAAAAAATTCCTCTAAACTTGATTGAAAGCCTCTGCTCTGCACCTTGATAATTGTTTCAGTTATGTCTCCTGGTGCTTATGCATCCTTTTGACTTCTTTTCATAAATAGCTCTTTCAGTCGTAGCAAAATATTTTCTCCTTTTGAGATTACTGTTTTAAATAGTGAATTTCATGCTACTTGCTCTCAAGTATACCCCAGGACTATGTATTTCAGATCTAATATATAACAGGTTGGCAGAGTGCAAGTTTCATTATCGATGCGGTGTTGGTTTCCTTCCTCTATTACTGACCTTAATCAAAAAAATATCACACTTTTTGCATTAGTTTTTCCATTCTGATGTATGCACAAGTCTTCTCAAAATAATATATGCAGCTGAATGTGAAACCTTATAGATACAATACTCATTTCTTAAGGGAGTTGATCATGGTTTCATCAACAACAAATATGATTTTTATTTTCATACCTTTGTGATTTTTGATGGATCTCTATATGTTTTACCCTCACCTGGCTAAGTATTCATCATTCTTTTTCAGCACTTTCTTGGGTGGGTGTTAGTTTTATGGCTGATTTGAGATTTATGGCTGAATTGGTTTCTGTGCATATGTCTCTCTGGAAAAGAAAAAGAAAAGATTTCAAAATTAGACATGGTTCTACTGGTCAATTTTGAGGAAAAAAATTTTACAAAAATTGAATCTTTGATTGTGGGATATTTTAAGTTCCAATTGTGAACAGCTTACATTAATTTTGATTTCCAGAATTAAGTATATAAAACTATAAAACAAATTGAAGCATCTGCAATACTGAAGTGTTCTTTTTGTTAAACAAGAACTTTTGAATCCCCCTGTCCCTGCCAGGAAAAAGTTAATGAAAAAGAAAGGTTCTTTAACAAGAAAATATTTGGTCTTAATTGTTTCTCACAGAATATTTGCACAGACTGACAAAGTGTGAGGATACTGGCCTGCTAAATGTGTCTTGTGTTATCATAGTTTTCATTTTGTGAATGGAGTTCATTATGTGTACTAATATATAGTCTCAATTGCTCTCAAAATTTTGTGTAGGTTTTGCGAGGAGTAGATAAAGGAGTGAGCGTCGCAAGGGAGATTACAAGTTCCAATAAATGCATGGTTTGTCTTGGAGAAAATCCCTATATATTTGGCCATATCTTTTTTCTCTCTGACATTTTCTTCTTAACTGTATTTCATTTTGTACTTTTTTCTCTCTTTAAATTTATGACTCAGGAAAAATGCAGACCACCTGGTAGTGAAGCATTGCCTAAAGGAATTGTTTCTAAAACTTCGAACTTGGAAATGCGCCCATTATGGGGACCTGTTGAGACAAATGTAAGTGAAATTATGGCTATGATTCAGTGATATTCTGGGTGGAAAATTGAACACAAGAGTTGTTTCTGTATAAATGCTTAGTTTTGGATGTATTTTTTCAGAATAAATTGCGGCGTTCTGTTAGTTTATTGGCCATTGCTGTTGGAATAAAACAAGAACATGTAGTGAATCAAATTGTTCAAAAGGTAACCGTCTTTTATGCTGATGCTTTATTTTTTAAACATTTTATCCTGTTGTATCAATTCTTTTTGGGTAGCATGTATTCACATTTAGTATCTATTGTTGTTATTGCAGTTTCTGGAAAAGAATTTTGTTGTAATGTTATTTCACTATGATGGTATCATTGATGCGTGGAATCATTTAGAATGGAGCAGCCGTGTCATACATATCTCGGCCACTAATCAAACTAAGTGGTAATATCCACTCTTTAAACTAGGTTTAGCTACTGGGTTTCTTTTCCATACACAAACTATCGTCTTGGGTTATTAAAGTTGCAGTGGTGGCACAGGTGGTTCGCAAAACGTTTCCTACACCCAGATATAGTTGCTGAGTATGAGTACATTTTCTTGTGGGATGAAGACCTTGGAGTTGAAAATTTTGATCCGGGAAGGTATGCTAACTGCTTTGTGATTGGAGTACTTATTCCTTATGTAGGTACTCCCATTTGAAGATTGTAGTCCCTCATGCTTTCAGTGGTTTTTTGCCTGAATCAAGATCACCTTTTGTTTTAGTATATCTATAACACTTGCTCCTTCAAGCTGCCCTTGCATGGTGCTCGAGGAGTACATTGTTACTAGTGGTTGAAAAGAAGCTGATTGTATCATGTTTTGCTTGCAGTTATCTCTCCATTGTTAAAAAAGAAGGTCTTGAAATATCACAACCAGCACTAGATCCTTCGAAATCCGAGATTCATCATCAGATTACAGCACGGAGGAGGAGATCAATTGTGCATAGGTTAAATGAACTTTGAATTTCCTGACATGAAAGAGATATCTGGTCTGAATGGTTACTGACTAGCTCAATGATTATTTTATTATGAAATTTAAAGATTTGAAACAATAAAATAGATCAAAATCCCCAAATATAGAATAGTGCAGATAAATATTCTTGTGCAAGGAGTGGTGGATTAATACAATTGTGGACTCTATGCAAAAACATTAAAATAAGATGGCCACTAGCACTGAAGAGGCTCCAGTTGATTGAGATATTTCATTAGGACTAATTCCTTTTGTCTTCCTTCACTGTTTCCAAGATAACCTTTCCTCCTGATAATTATGTATTTGGGATTCACAACCTTCTATACCTTTGCAACCTTTTGGTGTTCAGTCACAGCTGGAGACACGTTCCAATTATCAATTGACTGTTGATGTTCATGTCTTCAACAGGAGGTTCTATAAGTTTAAAGGAGGTGGACGGTGTGATCAAAACAGTACATCTCCTCCTTGTGTAGGGTAACCGAAATTTTCAGCACTTTTCCATTTTTCATTTCCCCGCCCCCGCCCCTCATTATGTAGCCTATTTTTAATATTTTCTTTAAAATATTTTGAGTTATCACATCAAATAACCTTCCAAAATTGTTGGAAAGGAAGTCTCTCTCACTTCATTTTTTTCATTAGGTGGGTGGAAATGATGGCGCCAGTGTTTTCAAATGCTGCCTGGCGTTGTGCATGGTATATGATCCAGGTATAAATCATGGTTGGTGTTAAGTGATTTCTAGGTTAGCTAGGGGGCTTACCAAAGTTGGTGCGCTCATGGAGTCATCTGCCTAAGCACACGTAGGAAAAAAAATGTCAGGAATGCTGATAATGTCCGAAATCATCTGGAGTTTTGATTTTGTTGCTACATCTCAAGATATTCGAACATAGGGGTTCAGAAAATAGACTGAAGTTTTAGGAACCAAGAATTTTATTTGTATGGTAACATATTCATCCTCATTCTAAATAAGATCTCTCTCTCTCTCGTTCTTTTCTCTCTCCATGGTAACGTAAACAGCTTGCATCAATTGGGTAAGACACCTCTAGATATGCAAAATAAAGCTAATGAAACACATCTATACTTGTCTTAGTCTCTGCTGTTGCTTGTTTTCTTCTCTCCGGTAGGATTCAAGTTCTCACCAAAATGATACCTTTGGTAATATATTTATACCCTCTAGAGAAACCTTTTGTTCTTTATGTGCTTATTTTGCAAGATGATAAAACTATATTCCCAATGTTATTATTTTCATTGATCTCGTTGTCCAACTTAAGATTGTATCTCAGTGGTTTCTTTTTATTGTTTCTTTTTTTCCTAACAGAATGACTTGATCCATGCATGGGGCCTGGATATGCAACTCGGTTATTGCGCACAGGCAATCCCCAATTATCCTTCTGATAATTATACTGATCTTTCTGTTCCTTTTCTTGATACTTGGCTAATATCTTAGATTTTGTATCATCCTCTTTAACATAGGGCGACAGAGCTAGAAAGGTTGGTGTAGTTGACTCGGAATATGTAGTTCACATGGGCCTTCCTACTTTGGGTGGCACTTCAGGTGGACAAAAGGCAAGTGACTCCATCTCATGTCATGTCATGAACTATCAATTTGCTGTCACACTGTTTTTCAATCGATGTCGCTGGTCTTCGACTGTTTTTCTTTCTCTTATGCAGTTATTAGCTGAATCGCCTAACGCCCCGTCTCCACCAACTAAGAGCACGGAAGAGTCAGAAGAGTTGGTATGATATTAACAAAAGATGAACGTTTCCACACTTTTAACAACCCATTCCTTCCCACTTTCAACTGACAATGTGTTAAAAAATGCAGGCAACTCCTCTGCTTAACAAATTTGATAACAGATCTGCTGTAAGTCTTCATTCAAATCAAATCTTGTCCACAAATGCCATTTTAGGCTCACTGTCAGGACCTCCATGCTCAATTATCCTTTTTAGTTACAGTTCAAAAAACCTTACTAGTGTGTTTCATCCCACTGAACCCTTCAAAAGAAAAATGTTTCATGAGATTTGTTTCACTGATTGACAAACAGGTTAGGAGACAATCCTATATTGAGATGATGATTTTCAAGAAAAGATGGAGTAATGCTGTCAAGAAAGATGAATGCTGGGTTGATCCCTACAGAAACAACTCCTCACCCCAGATTGTTCAATACCAAAGTTGATTGAGGTCAAAAACCATGTACTATATTGTACAGAAGAAGAAACAAGGGAACATCTGAAGAACATAATGTAAAGATTTAAGGATCCCAAAGAACCTTTTGTGTCTTGAAGTTGGTTGATGCTGTATAGAAAGATAACAGAAAGCTTGGAACTGCTGGAAAAATCCCAGTTTTGTTATTTTTTCTCCATTTCTAATTGTATCTGCAATTTCTTTTTGCCCTTGCTATAGGAATTTCATCTTTTTCCTTTCCTTTTTTTCACATTCGTGGAAATAGGCAATCGTCATACCTTTGGTATGAATTCTTGGACATGAATTTTGTGTTTTTACCTGTAAAAATGATTGTCTATTGGTTTGTTCATTCTAATAATAGTTTTATTCAGATTTTTTTTTCTTCCTTATTTGTCTTATATATATAATAAATATTAAAGTTTCTCTCATTACCTGTTGGTCTAGAAGTTTCTCTTGGCTTGTCAAGAGATTAAGAGTTTGAATATCATCCGGTGTTTCACAGCTCAAGATATATTTGTAAGTGAGAATATACTTACACTATTAGGCCTTGTGGATAGATTAGTTTGGACTAGAGCTATAAATGAGCTGAACCGAACATTGAATATTTGGGTTCGATTTATTTAATTTTCGAGTACTACTCGAGTAAGCTCGTTTAATATTTCGAGCATAAAATTTTGTTCGTATAGTTTGAAAATTGTTCGAGTTTAGCTCGTTTAACTTTTTAAAAAAATTAAAAATTTTAGTTATAAATAATAAAAATATTAAAACACACAAATTAACTTTAATAGTATACAATTAAAGTTAATATAAAATAAAAGAAAGAGAAATCCTAACCTTAATCTATAAATTATATAAATATAATATTAATATATAATAATTTATATAATATATAAATATTAAAATTTGTTCACGAACAATCGAGCGTTCGCGAATACTATTCGAGTTCACTTGAAAATTAATTGAGCTTAATAAAATGTTCGAGTTCTGTTCGTTTAATAAACAAACGAGTCTTAATCGAGTATAAACGAGCTCGAACGAGCTTTGTTCGCGAACAACTCAGTTCGTATAACAGCACTAGTTTGGACTGAAAGGTCTGCAATACCACCTCAAAATATATATATATATATAAAATAAATATTATTTTTTGTTTTTAGTCTCGACACAAGAACATGGTTATTTATGTTTCTAATTTTTTATCACAATTTAAAAATAATTTTTTCTACAAAAAATTTTATTCAAAAGAGGGGAGAAGATGAAAAGACTTAATTTATTTATACTGATTATTCGAAAAAGAAAAAAAAATTTGACGACTTTGTACAAATTCCATTTCGCAGAGTGCAAGTAGCAGAAAGCACCAGCAGGAAATCCCACAAAATAAGCTGTGCACTACAATTCTTCTCCTTCTCGACCATAAACCACTAGGGTTTAAGACCTGAAAACCCACTCCTCAAAGTTCCTAATATTTCTCCGGCAATTCTACCTCACTAATTTCACCATGTATCGGACACTCCTCCTACGTGCCTTCCGCCGCTCAGGCACTGCCAAAGTTCTGCCTTTATATGGCTTAGACCACCATTTTATGCAAAATACTAATAACCTTATACCTGTTCGATCATTTGCCTTTACTTCAGCTGAAGAAGCAGCGGCTGAGCGCCGCCGGAGAAAGCGTCGGCTCAGAATCGAGCCTCCGATGTGGGCTCTTCGTCGTGACCCTCCATCCGAATTCCAATCGCAACCACAAGACCACCACAACAATAACAAGCAAATGGGCCCTCGATTACCTGACTCAACCTCTGCCCTTGTTGGTCCTCGTCTCAATATTCACAACCGTGTGCAGTCTCTCATCCGTGCAGGTGATCTCGATTCTGCGGCTGCCATCGCTCGCCATGCGGTTTTCTCCAATGTTCGTCCCACTGTATTCACCTGCAACGCCATTATTGCCGCTATGTATCGTGGAGGACGCTATCATGATGCGAAAATTCTGTTTCAATACTTCTTTAACCAATCAGATATTATCCCAAACATAGTCTCTTATAATAACCTCATTCTTGCCCACTGTGGAACTGGTGATGTCGACGAGGCCGTCAAAGTTTACCACCATGTACTAGAAACGGCCCCTTTTAGTCCTTCTGCTTTCACTTACCGTAACCTTACTAAGGGCCTAATTGATGCTGGACGGATCAACGATGCAGTGGATATGCTGCGGGAAATGTTGAATAAAGGTCAAGGTGCAGATTCTTTGGTGTATAATAATTTGATTTCTGGCTTTCTGAGTTTGGGTAATTTGGAAAAGGCCAATGAATTTTTTGAGGAGTTACAAGAGAGGTGTTTGGTTTATGATGGTGTGGTGAGTGCTACTTTTATGGAGTGGTATTTTAAGCAAGGGAGAGAAAAGGAGGCGATGGAGTCGTATAAATATCTGATGAATAAGCAGTTTAAGATGGTGCCGGCCACTTGCAATGTGCTTTTGGAGGTGCTGTTGAAATATGGGAGAGAAAAGGAGGCATGGCAGTTGTTTGATAATATGTTGGATAATCATACTCCTCCCACATTCCAAGCTGTCAATTCAGATACTATTAGTGTAATGGTGAATGAGTGTTTCAAGCAGGGAAAGGTTAGGGAGGCTATGGAGGTTTTCAAGAAAGTCGGGAAGGGAGCAAAGTCGAGGCCTTTTGCTATGGATGTGGCAGGGTTTAATAACATGATCATTCGGCTGTGTGAGCTGGAGATGACAGAGGAGGCTGAGAATTACCTCGCCCAGCTGCAGGGTAAGTCATTGTCTCCGGATGTTACAACCTACAGGACATTTATTGAGGCTTACATTAACGCAGAGAAGGTAGATGAGGTTCTGGACAAGTATGCAAAGATGGCAGCAACCCACAGGGTTATTCCAGCATATGCTAATAAATGGTTCGATTTTTTGATTGAAAAAGGGAAGGTAGTGGAATGTGTGCCAATACTGACGGTGATGGGCGAGGCAGAGATAAAACCTGATGCTACAACATATGACCTTGTGATTAGAGGCCTTTGCAGAATAGGTCATCTTGATACATGTTCTAGTGTAGTGGGTCAGATGATGGCTGTTGGTGTTGGTGTCACCCCTAAATTGAAAGAATATCTGATAGATATCTTTGAAAAGGGAGGTTGCCGTGATGTAATTGAGAGAATTGTAAATTCAAGATTTCCATTTTATTCACCTCCGCGGCCATCAGGCCCATCCCATGTTCTACGACAGGCAGAGAAGTCTTGGCAGCCATCTAGTGCACAAGCACCAAAAGTAGCTTCACAAATGGCTGGAACAGCATCAGTTTCTCCACAATTGCCACCACAAACAAACACACAAATGCCATGGCGGGCATTAGGCCCTCCTCAAATGTCATGGCAAGGCCAAACATCTACAGGCTATCCTCAGATGTCATGGCAAGGTCAAACATCTACAGGCTCTCCTCAGATGTCTTGGCAAGGTCAAACATCTACAGGCTCTTCTCAAAGATCATGGCAGGGGCAAGCATCAAGCGGCACTCCTCAAATGTCATGGCAAGGACAAGCTTTGACAGGTTCTTCTCAAATGTCACAGCAAGGGCAAACATCAACACAAGCTCCTCCAGTGATGGGACAGGGCTCGGCATTTGCAAGTGCTTCACAGATGTCTTGGCAGGCATCTCCTCAATCCCCTTGGCAAGAGCAAGCTTCAAGAGGCACTCCTCAAATGTCATGGCAAGGATCAACTCCAGCTCAGATGCCAGGGCAGTCATCATCAACTGAAACATCTGATAGACCGTGGCAGACTTCTTTTGCTACTCAACCTCCAGGACAAATGGCAGGATCTTCTCAATTCTCTGGGCAGGCTTCTATTTACAACCATGAGATGCATGTGTCAGCCCCTCAAGTGCCTGAACAAGCCACACCGCATTCTCAAATACCAGAGCAAGTAGGAATCCGTTCAATGGCAAAATAGACAATGTCGTCTCTTCAAATACAGAAGAAATAGAACCTGCAAATTACAGGATGATACAGGCTAATTTTTAGGTGAGCTTCCGAAGATTATTTGTCATTGCTATCATAATCCTGTTTCTTTTGACCAAATTTACAGGAATATTTTTCTTTAATCTGTTTGTTAGGGTCTTATTATGAATTATTCGCAATATACACGTATTTATCTTATCCATAGAATTAGTTGCTCCTTTCATTAATGCTTCAGTATATTTGTATTAAAATTAAATTGTTGCTAATGAATGAAGAACTAACTATAAATTCAAGAAGGCATACCAAAGGCTATGTGTTGATGATTCTTTCTTCAAGTATGTTGATGGTACTCCTGAGATGGCAATAGATGGCACTACCAGATGCAAGTCCTCTATATAAAGGATCTTTGCAGTTTGGGTTATTCAAGTCTTAGCATGACAATGCCCCCATCACTAGCAGTACATGGAAACTTTTCAAGAAGTGTTTCTTTTCCCCTCCCTCTCAGGATGCATTCCTGTTCAGTGGTTTCTTGTACAATTCCATTTGTATTACTTGGTGCTTATGTAGTGACTTTGTATCGGATTTCAATTGTAGAACAGGTTTGGTTGTAGAGTCACAGTTATGAGGCTTTTTCTATTGGTTTGTTCAAGTACGGATGCAACATCAGATCTTTGTGCAATTATAATAGGCTTTTCATTGTTACGTGCATTTGTTCTTGAGA
>JAXGGT010000054.1:1697906-1710310 GCA_035583425.1 Marsdenia floribunda | reverse complement strand
AGGAGGTAGGAGGTAGGAGGTAGGAGGTAGGGTGGTGGAGAGAGATCAAAGAATTCTCCCTGGCTTTTTTGGTTTTGGTTTTGGTTTTGTCATCTTGGGGAGAGAGAAAGGAGGAAAAGAAAAAACAATGGAAGGTGGTGGTATAGAGAATGAACTAGTTGAAGAAGGAAGAGGTCCTGCGTGGTATGAGAAGGAGGAGGATGTGAATTTGAGCCATTCTTCTTTGCCTTCTGTTAGAGAAGATGATGAATTTAGTACGATCCGTCAGCCGCTTCTCAGAAACAGAGTTAATACAACCTCCCAAATTGCTATAGTTGGTGCCAATGTTTCTCCGATCGAAAGCCTGGACTATGAGTATGATCTTTATTGAATTCTTTGATCAAATAAAAATATTGCTTCTACTTTATCCGCACACAAGCTGGAAGCTCAAATTATATATATATAAAAAAGCTAGCAATGATTTTAGCCATGAGTGCGTAAAACTTCTTCATTTTTCACTTTTTTTTTTTTTTTGGTTAAAAAGAAAAAGTGATTCAAACTAATTCTTTGCGTGATTTATAATTTGCTGAGGGCCAGTGAATGTTGATTAATTTGATTTTTTTTTTTAGTTTTTTGTTGGTAAGTGTTGATTAATTTGATTTGATTCTGCTATATTTTCTAATAATTTTTTCCTCGGTTCGTTAACCTCATTCTTGCAGGATTATTGAAAATGAACTTTTTAAGCAAGATTGGAGGTCTAGGAAAAAGGTCCAGATATATCAATATGTATTTCTCAAGTGGACTCTTGCTCTTCTCATTGGATTGAGCACTGGTCTTGTTGGTTTCTTCAATAATATTGCGGTGGAAAATATTGCGGGTTTCAAGCTCCTACTTGTAAATGATCTAATGAGAGGGGGCAGGTGAGCACAATCTTCTCCCTGTATCTCATTAGCAGAATTTTGCCTCTTATTGGCAAACTCTCGTTTCTGAGTTTGTGTTGATTTAATGAAGATTGATATGAAATTGTTTGCACTACGCAATTTAACAATGTCTTTGGCATACTTTTTTTTCTTAACAGCAGCGGCTTTTTAGCTCCTTGTGTTTTTGACTGTGCAAACATTCTTCTGTATTGAATTCTGGAAAGAACTGCATTAGTTAATGGTTCAAATTAATCTTTTTTTGAGTTCGCTTGTTACTGAAACCAACTACAATATTATTTGTGCAAGTGCTAGATCATATAAGTTAGTAATAAAACTAACACGTTCGATTCTTTTGCATGTGAGTTTGTATTGCCTTTTGTAATAAAGCTGATTCTAGGTGCTTGTGAGCATTAGGATCTATTTTCATATGAATTTTTAACTTGTAATATAATTATGCATGTGAATGATATTTAAGTTTTAATTTGTGGCTCATTCTCTCAGCCAAGATCTGCATCTGACATGCTTAACATGATAGCTTACAGAATCCTGTACTTCGATTATGCCATTTTTGAAGTAAGTATGAACTGATTTCTATTCCAGTGCAGGTACTTTGTAGCATTTGTTGCATATGCAAGCATGAGTATGGTTCTGGCAATCTGTGCTGCAGTTCTGTGTGCTTATGTAGCCCCAGCAGCAGCTGGTTCTGGAATACCTGAAGTGAAAGCCTATTTAAATGGTGTGGATGCTCATTCTATCTTGGCTCCAAGTACCCTATTGGTGAAGGTTTGTAAAAAGGCGTTCCTTGACACTCTTTATTCTCTTATGCTAATGCTTTCCATCCTTACTGGACTTCATAAAAATTGAAAAAAGCAGAGAAAAAAAAAATGTAATGACAAATATAAGCACACATATCTACTTTTGTAGCATACTTCTGGAATATATTGGAATTTAAAATGGAGAAGAGTTCAATTGTAACTTGTGGTTATCACATGAGAATATAGAAGTTGGGTAAAGTGAGATACTTCCTTATTCCTTCTTATTTGAGGGCCAAGAGCAGTGTGTAATACTCATACCTGGTTGCATTAATGAATATGCATATGGAATAATGGTCTGGGTTGCGGAATATATGCTGGTGAAGTGGACCAATGCGGATGAGGACTCTCCTAACTGATTTTTTGATCCAACAAAAATGAAGAGCCAATGAAAGATAAAATATCTTGTCTAGAAAAGTTAAATAGAACTTGATTGGTAGCTTTCATGTAGGAAAAACCCTTCCTTTGATATGGATTGGTGCACAATGATTAAAAACATGAGACAAGTGTAGTTGGGTAAAGTCCTGTCTGATTCCTTTGTGATCTTAGAATCACCAAATCTTTCAAAGTAGTAAAACCTGATATGCTCTTTTAGGTGCCCAAAATATCCTTGAATTTGAAATTTTGCTTCAAGGATGATTCGCGTGCACATATTTAAGGATTTCTCTCTCTACAAGTCTAACTGAAACTTAACTGTTGGCAGATATTTGGTTCTGTTTTTGGAGTTGCTGCTGGATTTGTTGTGGGCAAGGAAGGGCCCATGGTACACACCGGTGCTTGTATTGCCAATTTGCTTGGTCAGGGTGGTTCACGCAAGTATCACTTGACTTGGAAATGGTTGAGATACTTCAAAAATGACAGGGACAGGAGAGATTTAATCACCTGTGGGGCTGCTGCTGGTGTTGCAGCTGCTTTCCGGGCTCCAGTTGGGGGCGTCCTTTTTGCCCTTGAAGAAGCAGCTACATGGTTCTCACTCTATCTCCTGTGTATATGCAACTGTACTTACATGTTCACACGCATCTACATATTTCAATTGCTGCTGCATTTTCAAATTCAATTTATATTAGTCAATAGCAATGCAGTTTAACTCGTAACAAGAATAAGAAAATGAATTCTCCAACAGGAGTTTGGAAAAATATTTTATCTTGCATCTCCAGGGAACATTAGTGTTTGGTAAAATCATTAGCTTTACCATTCCTGGTTATAACCAAATTGAACTTCACTTCCCAGAAATATTTTATACTTCATTTCAGTGTTCAGGGCCTATTATCAGTTTCTGCTGTTTTTTAACTGGTAGAAAAAGAGTGCCATAAGAAAAGCTCTTCCAATGAACTAAGCTATTGGAGTAGTTCCTTAAAGAAATTGATCTCCACTAGGGCAACCAGTTTCAATTTTAACATCAATTCTTGATTACCTGAAGACGTTTCTACTATAAGCAATTTGCTTTATGCCTTTCTGTTGCAGGTGGAGGAGTGCTCTCCTGTGGAGGACCTTTTTCACCACTGCAGTAGTTGCTGTAGTCTTGAGGGGTTTCATACAATTTTGTCGAAGTGGGAAATGTGGGCTTTTTGGCCAAGGAGGTTTAATAATGTTCGATGTCAGCTCTGCTGTGCCTGTTTATAACACCAAAGACCTCCTTGCAGTTTTATTTATTGGAATTCTTGGAGGTGTGCTTGGGAGCCTCTATAACTACTTCGTGGACAAGGTTCTTCGAACTTATAGTATCATTAATGAGTACGTCTCTTGATCCCTTTCCAAAGAATATAATTACTGGTGTATTCACCTGAATAAGAAGGCTTACGAGTGTAACATAAGTATGTAAAATATGGGCTCATAGAGTATGTGCTATCCCATTGTTTTCTCCAACCATAAGAAACTTCAAATCACTGTAACAACCATAATACTCATTTACCTATATGCTTTATCTACTGTGTCCTTGCTGCTTAAAACTACTATGTCGTCCAGTTTGGTTTATCCAAAAAGCTGGCATGTGTTTGAATGAGGTGACTTAATGGGAAGATGTTGATTTTTGAACTAACAATTGTTCCATAAGATACTAATGTTCTTTGATTTGTCTTGTGCTTCCTCTGATAAAAGAAATGTTGTCAAATTTAGGACAAAAGAGCAAATTAAGATGTTGTTAAGATTAGTTAAGATCATTGGAGCTACCAATTCTTTAATTCTTCCTTTTCTCTCTCTCTTTCATATTTTAATTTAGGGCTTAAAAAGAGGAATAAAGTATTAATTACTTCATTGAATTTACAAGATTAAGAAGTAAATTGGACCCACTATCATAGAAAATTTTGAAGCATTTTTTAACGGACAAGAATACTCTCTAACTTCATTTCTTCTCCAGTTTCCTAATTCAATATTTTATGCTTGTACTATAAACTAATTGTTGTTTGCTTGTTATATTGATCTCTCAAATGCCCTTCAAATGTGGCTTTGGACTGTGGCATCTTGATATGGGTTCATTTTGGTTTTATTGCTCTTTGATGATGAATTGCAGGAGAAGTCCAGCTTTCAAAGTTCTACTGGTTGTCTGTATCTCTCTTCTGACATCTTGTTGCTCTTATGGCCTCCCTTGGTTTGCAACATGCACCCCCTGTCCTATAGGAATGGATGAATGCCCAGGCAAAGATGGATCTGGAGACTATAAAATTTTCCATTGTCCACCGGGACACTATAATGACCTTGCTTCCCTTTTCCTTAACACCAATGATGATACCATCCGCAAGTTATTTAATTCCAAGCTGGATCATGAATTTTACCTTTCTACACTTTTTATTTTCTTTGTTGCTGTATACTTTCTTGGTATTGTCACTTATGGAATTGCTGTTCCATCTGGGCTCTTCATCCCTGTCATTCTAGCTGGAGCTTCATATGGGCGCCTTGTTGGGAACTTATTGGGGTCTATTTCGAGTCTTGACGTAGGTCTCTTTGGTGTCCTTGGAGCTGCATCCTTCCTTGGGGGTACGATGAGAATGACAGTATCACTTTGCGTCATACTTCTTGAACTTACCAATGATCTATTAATGCTGCCATTGATCATGCTTGTTCTCCTAATTTCCAAATCTGTGGCTGATTTCTTTAATAAAGGTGTTTATGATCAAATTGTTAAAATGAAGGGTCTACCTTTCCTTGAAGCCCATGCTGAACCATACATGAAGCATTTGGTTGCAGGAGATGTTTGCTCCGGTCCTCTGATATCTTTTTCTGGTGTTGAAAAAGTGGGTAATATAGTGCATGCTTTAAAATTTACTCGGCATAATGGGTTCCCGGTGATTGATGAGCCACCATTTTCAGATTCACCAGAATTGTGTGGCATGGTTTTGAGGTCTCATTTACTTGTTCTTCTGAGGGAAAAGAGCTTCTCAAAGCGAAGGATCTTGACACAATCACAAATTTTAAGTAGGTTTCATGCTTTTGATTTTGCTAAGCCCGGATCAGGGAAGGGGCTTAAATTTGAGGATCTAAATATCAGTGAGGAAGAGATGGAGATGTATGTTGATCTACATCCAATTACTAATACATCTCCATACACAGTTGTTGAGTCTATGTCTCTTGCTAAAGCTGCAGTTCTGTTCCATGCTCTTGGTCTTAGACACTTGTGTGTTGTTCCAAAGACTCCTGGGGTAAGATTTTCTATGATGGACTTCGATTTGTAGGAGGGGAAAGATAAACCAAATCCTGGTGTTTTTGTTCCCAAAACTAGTTAAGGAATAGTTACCTAAGAACACTTATCATTATCGCTGTTCTACAATTGTTGATAAGCAAGATAACCTAAAACTCGAGAAGAAAAGAGAAGGCATTGTAATGACAACACTTTTCAATAGAAGTAGCCTTTTGTCTTTTTCTTTTCATCTCTACAATATATTTCTCAAATACTCTGCACAGTGAAATTCTAACAATTTTTTGTTATGTTTTGCAGAGGCCACCAATAGTTGGAATATTGACTAGGCATGACTTTATGCCCGAGCATATAATAGGGTTATATCCACACGTTATTCATCCCAAGTAATGAGGGAGGAGCTGTACTGGTAAGCAAACTAGCACTTAAGCAGCACCAGTTAGGTCTTGTCTTATATTGCCACCTTTTGTTTCTGTCATTTCATTGTTATCAAATATAATAGGATGATTGTTTCTTTTTCTTTGCAATGATTGATTAGAAGTGCCACAGGAACTATAGGATAGGAATTAGTATCTCCACTTTCAGAGAAAAATGTTCTCATTTTCTGCTCTTATCTTATTTATTGCCTCAAGATTCTGAAATGCTAACAATTTGTTGTTATCATATACTCTGCAGAGACTGTCAATATCTGAAATATTGATTCAGGATGAAGTTATGCGGTAGCATGCCTTAAATGTTATGTGTTCACATTGTTCACCACAAGTAATCAAGAACACTTCGGCACAGGCATGCAAACTAGGCCTTCAAACACCATCATTCAAGTCATTCCCTAGCTTGTTTATATTGTAGTATAGAAACCAATTCCTTGTGCTTCAGCCTTTATTGATGTAAACTTTTAGGGCTGAGGCTAATAATATCTGCAGATATATTGTTTTCAGGTGGAGGTATGTTGTCATTTCAAGCAGACTTCTACCTAGTTTATTTGGGAACTTAAATGTATCATTGTCACTCTTTTCATATTCTTTTCTATGTATCTGTTTTATTAGGTGGCTTCTTTATGTATTCTTCTCTTTTCGGGTGACAGTTCTCATGTATTTATATTTTTGCGGTATCCAAATTATATTGCTTTTAGCCATCTTGAATTATGTTAGTTCCAAAATCAATCTTGTTCACAAAGACAAAACATTTTGTGGAAGTGCACTAAAAAGTTGTTGCGGTATTTTCTCTTTCTAATTTTCATTTACTAATGGCAAAACTCTCATGCGTGTGAATTTCCTCCCATTCATGCTACCATGATATCGTTAATCATTATGCATGGTACACAATTGTCATGGCATTGTTAATCAACCGTTGTTTTTTTTGTGAAGTGGGTTTTGTTTGACCATATACCCCGCTTAAATTTCAAGTCAAAGCAAATTTCTTTCTACAGCACTGGGTTTTTTAGGGAGGGTTTGTCCAATGACCAAATTGAACTAGAGCTTGGATGAAATCAAACAGATACAGAGTTCTTTGTTTATACACAAACAGATAAGAGTGCAAGTTTCTCTGTACAGTAACATCAGTTCATTGTTCATAACCTGTGCAATGTAAGTGACTATATTTTCTATAACAGATGAGACCTGCCTTTTCTCCCACGGGGGACATACCTCATCTGTTTCCCTTAATGCTAATACATTTCTATATATCTTCTATTGTGTTGAACTGGCTCTCTTTGAATGGTCCAGATTCATGTAATAACTTCATGACTAGATGAACCTGCAGAAGGATTCAAATACACAGATTAAGATAACACAAATAGAACTGGAAATGCATGAAATGTAAACTGTATCTCTGAATGAATTAGACTCTAATAGAAAGGACAAAAAAAAAAACAATAGACAACATGAAGATATAGATATATATATTTAAGCTACCTGGGCTGTTTCTTGTGCCAAGAAATCTGCTATCACATTCCTAAAGTCTTCATCCAGTATATAATGACAGCTATAAGTAGTAACTGGGAGGTACCCTCTCTGAATTTTATGCTCTCCCTGAGCCCCGGCCTCTACTTTGTCAAGTTTAAGTTCAATTGCTGCTTCTATTGCCTGGAACATCAAAAAGTATGACAAATAGAAATGGGTATCTGGTAACTGTCTTCTTTTTACTTGATCCCACAAGATGAGACATCCATTAATGCTGACAGAGAACACTTTAAAGAAAAATCCTAAGAGATTTCTGGCCATAATATCTCAAATAAGAATTTATATATAAAAAAAGGAGTGGATGCACAGGATATGGACAGCCGGAAACTATACGGTTGGTATAAAGAAACTAAAATTTATCAAATACCTGGTAATAGCAAGCTTCAAAGTGCAAGCTCGGATAGTATGCATCCGGGAGGCAACCCCATATGCGGCCATACAATGTATCTCCGCCAATTAGGTTGAGAGCACCAGCTACAAGTTCATCCCCTTCTTCAGCAGCAATAAGGAGAACTTTATCACCCAGCTTCGAACCCATATTGTGAAAGAAATCTCTGGTTAGATAAGCACTACCCCACCTGAGGCAGATATCAAAACAGGCAAAATTCAGAAATCTCTGGTTAGATATAAATTTGTAGATACATAAATCTACTAAGAATCCTAGTGAACTTCTATTATATTATACATCCAACCAGAAGGATGTCCAAAGAAATAGAACTAACTTGTTATCTGTTGTGTTTCTGTAGAACTGATAGAAGGTATCCCAATGCTTAGCCTGCAGGCAAAATTCTTTTGCAATCAATATGCAATTTCAGTAATAAATCTCTAAATTCCACAAGGACGAAGAGCAGCAACAATAAATGCTAGGTATTAGAATTTAAAAATCAATGTGAAATGGCAAGTTGTACAGCTCCTGGAGAGACAAGGAAACTATTTCTAATTATTTTAGATGTTTTGACTCTCCCCAAATACACATGAAGCTTTAAAATACAAGAAGAGACCGACAATGGTATATGATACTTTGCATTCTCTCTCTCCCCCCCAAAATCTGAGCCTTTGAAATTTTGTGCTTAAATGTGCTTTTGACATAGTTAAGATGCTTATTGTAAAAGAAGATAACACAAAGAACCAAAACAAATCAGATTAAAGCACAAGAAGGAAGATCAAGAACAATAAAAGAATAATGCACTTTGCACAATGCATAGTTTCTCTGGCTCATTTACCATAAGTAGCAAAGTGGAAAATTATGAAGTACCTTGATTTCGTACCCTCTCAGACGTTTCATTGTCAAATTTTGAGCAGAAATCTGCATAAACAAAAAAAAAGAAAACAGTATAGTGAACCAAGTTCTTTATCTCGTGTCCACGGTATGAGGAATGGTGTTTACTGAATGTTAATGATGGATCCACCTGCTGGAATCACAATTGCCAACAATGCAAGAGTGACAGATGACAGAAGATATGAAAGATCTACCCATAATTATGACCATATACCTCCAATTATCACGAAAATCATAAGAACTAAAGGAAAAAGGCCAACCTTCTTGCGCTCATGACGAATTTTTTTCCTTTTCCTTTGCTTCATATCCATCAAGAACTCATCAAAACTGGCACAACATTCATAACCAGAAAACAGAGAATCATGGCATATTCTGAAACCTTGTTGACAAATGAATAATATAAGTCTTTCATTAACCTGACATATGAGTTTTCCTTGAGGAGTAAAAACACATGACAAAAGCATCAAGGTCTGGACACATTAATGGGGGGAAAAAAATATACAAAAGCTGAGATCATTGGAAATATTTTAGTGGATTTAGAAGATAAATGCATCAGCAATTGCTTTCCTATGAACTGTTGGAGGCTTCAGTTACACTCGTTATCCATCAAGATGTGCTCAATTAGCAAGAGGCTGAAGAAACCTATTGAGTTTTAATCACTGAGATGGGTGTCCTTATGCTAATAGGTAGGGCATGTGAGAAGGGGAAAAAAAAATGTTTAACCAAGGCAGTGCCATTTATGGATTTGATGTCATCATAACTGAGATTATCATCTGAACTTGCCTTTTGTAGTTACGGTTTTTCCAGTGGTACTGCATTCCAATCCTTTGAAGGAAACCTTTCTGCTTCAACTTGTCCCACTCACTTGCAGAGGGAAATGTAATGTGAAGTGATGAAACTTGGAACTGTTAAAACAAAAAGTTATTCAGTTTTTCAAAGTTGAAAATCATCACTATCTTGTACATTTCTTACAACCATGTCAACCTCAATAGATAGGCATTTCACTTTAATCTATACTAATACTCCTTCACTTAATCAGAGGAATCAAAGTCAAGAGAAGAAAAAGAATGGAAAAAGAAAAGTTACACAAGAAATTCAAGAGTACTCACTGGTAATGTTCAGTCCTTTAGACTACTTGCTGACAATGTATAATTTGGAAATTACATGAAACAGTTATAAGAATGGGCAAGCAATTGTACAGGGAAAATAAGAGGTCCTACGAAAACAAGTTATGCTGCTTTGCAGAATATGAATAGTTCTTCATATCTGGTGAAATTTTCAATAACGATTAAGGAATTACTGGATTCATGTACAATTTTGCATTTTGTTTCATGTCAAATGAGGAAAAAAATATTGTACAGCATGATATTTCTTTAGGGATAAATAGGAACCAAATGACTCGATTATCAAAGAAGAGCTATGGAGATCCTGATGAATTTTTTCTTCCCCCAAAATTATCTTAAGCATTATTGGCGTATACTTACATTCCCAACATACTAAAAGCATGGAAAGAGAGAGAAGATTGCTAACTATGTCAAGCATTACCACTGTATTACCTTGTTTGCTAGATCCTTCATTGAAGATACTAAAATATCAAAGACTTCATCTCTGTATAAAGTATTACGGACTAAGATCCTTGGACCTGTGACTGGAGTGAAAGGTACAGAGCATTGTAGCTTTGGATAGTATCTTGAACCATAACTATAGTAGGCATTAGCCCAGGAATGATCAAACACATATTCACCATAAGAATGACTGCATGATAGATGAGAAAAGATAACACAAGTAAAACTCACAATATTATTAATCAAACTAAAAAAGAAAAGTCATTCTGTTCAAAGAAGATGCAAAAACCTTTTCAGATAGAGAGGAACAACGCCTAAAATATTGTCCTGTTCATCTCGGGCAACTATATGCTGTGGTTGCCAGCCTGTTTCCTGAAATAGTAACATATAAGTCATGGCTAAATCAAGGATGACTCAAATTGCTGATACAAAAATATCATCAGATGATATCTGAAACTTTCCTCTCTTTTTTCTTTTCACTTCTTTTTTGGATTATTCATCCTTCTTAAGTTGCAGGCTGGCCAGCTGTTCACAACTCCAATATTGGATGCAATAAACACTAATCAAAAGGAATTTTTTTTTTTTTTTTATCATACATAATCAACCCTTGGATCCTGTATTATATTAGAATATCACTCCAACTTCTGCAATACTCACATATTTCCATGGTTATATATGTAAAACTTAAATAACTTAACACCACTGATCTCATTCATAAATTTCTAAGATGCATCAGGTAAACTACAAGTTAGAAAACAAAGTCATATCTCAACTGTTTCAATGAGTGCCTTATGTAATAGACATTTAGATACATTTTCAGAGAATGCTAGTTATTGGAAGAGAGAATTTAATAGGCAGGTACATCTTCAATAAAAGGAAGTGACTTTAAGAAGCCTGTCAATGAGAAAACAGAAAAATGTATATCTTGCATAACAGAATACAGATGGCAAAAAAGTTCATCTGAATGAGATGGCAACAATTTGTGTCTTGCTAAGGATGAAAGCAAAGGAATTTGTTAACTTTATAGAACCATTATTGATTATTTTCTTGAGCAGCTAAGGAAGGACTATGAAAGAAAATCTTTGACAGCAACTCATAAACCAAAAGGGAGGGGAGAAGTAGCAAAAGAATAATGGAAGCTAAGTGAATATTGAATACTTTAACTGCAGAACGAGACTCCTCCAAGCTTGACAGAAATCCATGGGTAATGAATGGATTAAATTGCTCAGAACCTGAAGCATCAAAACAACATTCATCCCATTCATTTGCTGAAACTTCTGAAATTGAGGAAACAACTGAAACTGATATACTTTTCACATTCCCTAAATCTGTCACATCCCCCTACCACATTTCACAATGGAAGCATGTTAGCATGCAGAGAAAGGACAATCTAAGAGAGGCTGTTTCTTCAACTCTTTATAGGGTACCAGGAGTAGAAAAACACCTCTGAGCCAGACTCCTTCACAGTGAAATTTCCAAGTTGAAGAGCCATTCCAGAAGGCTCTGCAGCCTTCCTTGGTCGCCAGAAGAGTGCATGTATCCTAAATGTGGAATCAGAATTTGGGACACATTGTCTGAATGATGAATTTCGCTGCACAGGCAGAAATATATATCATTTTCCCTTGAAATGAAAATTAGCAAAGCATACAAATGTAATCATACATAGCCAAATGAGATCATAAAAATCCACGACAACTACAAGAGATACTTCTGTCAACATGTCTCGGCCAGAGCTGATACCCAAAGAAATTTTGCAAGTAACACACTTAAACTGGCAAATGAAAACCAGTAAGCATACTAACTAACCAATTACCTTCTTGCATCCATTCTAACATTCTTGAGTAAATTGGTTGATTTGGTTTATGATGATCCTTTTAAATGAATCATTCGTGTGGATTAAAAAGAAGAAGAAGAAGAAGAAGAAAACATCCTTTTTCACTGTGTTGACAGAACAACCTGACTAACTTCGTAGATTTCATGACAAATAAGTACAGACTAACTGTAGAGTTGCACAGAGAAATCCCAATACTGTTGGGGATAAAATATAAGGACAACAGGACAATAACAAATTTCAAGGCGTGTAACAATACTACTTTCCTAAAGGTAATATTTGTCCTATACAATCTACCTTTAGGATACAATGAAGAAACTAATAAGAGTGTTCTGAAAATCTATATTTTGGATCTTAATCCCGCAGTAATTAATCTCAAGAATATATATTAACGTGAAACTGGTATAAAATCCTTTCCGATTATAT
>JAXGGT010000054.1:1661992-1697806 GCA_035583425.1 Marsdenia floribunda | reverse complement strand
AACTATTAACATTTTGAAAATGTTCCAACAAATACCACGGTGGTTTTTCCTTTCCTAAGTTTTTAGGTGAAGAAAAGTACTTAATGTTGGAAAGATAATCCAAGTATGTATCACCAAATCTTCATCTAAAGATTTCAAATAACAAGAAGAGGGGATCTTTGAAGAAAACAACAATACACTTCTGCCAGAAGGCTACTTCATTCTGAAGAGCTACCCGAATGTGAAGTGAAAATAAAGATTTCCAAGAATGATCCAAAACTTTTCTAACTCAGCTATAAAATCATAAACTTCAGTAGAAAACTTCTGATTTACTTGTTTGCTGCGATGAAATTATAATTCTGCAAACATATCTTTTCCCCTAAGGTAGACCCGACCCTCAAACAAACAAGAACTAGAACTGGCATAAACAAAAATACAGATAATACACCCAAAAAAAAAAAAAAAAAAATCTCAGGGCAATTACTTTTTATATCTTACAAAGACTAAATTTACGATAAAGGTAACAAAAAGGAGATTGACGAAGAAGCTTACGAGACGATATGGGATGTGACCAAGAAATGATGAAGAAGTGGCCATGGCCGTTACCATGGCCAACACAAACAGTGAAGCTGAATGGAAGTGTAAAAGCTCAGACCCATCTTCCTTTTTTCTATGGTCGTTAAATGCTTAAGGAGTGAGGTGGTACCTTCTAGCCCGGTAATTAAATTGATAGTTGTCGCATCGCGGGCTCTCGTTCTCACAAGTCACAAACATTTCAATTAGCCGTTGATTTTAACTTTAAAAACTCTTTTTTAAGGAAAAAGGTTTTTTTTTTTAATGGTAAGTTAAGGAAAAAGGTTTATAAAAATGAGTTTTAACAAACAAAATTCATATTCCATCTAAATATAATTGATCAAGCCAAAAATTTTTTAATTAGATCTAATCTTCAAAATACAGATTTAAAAATAATAATCAATACTCCTAAGGTATTTGCAAAAGGTCTACACGGAGAAGGGATCTCCAGTAGACTCTTGACGGTCAAGTTAGACAAAGGACCGAAAAAAGTTTAGAGGTTTTGACAATTACACATGAAAAAACCCTAAATTGCAGTGAGGTCTTGAGAGAGAGAGTTTTTGGAGAAGAAGATGAATAGTGAACTTACCTTGGACTCTTCCCTCTTTCCATATTTATAATCCTTGATAAGTAAATCCACTTTTCCCTTTAGATGTAAAGAAGCTTATTCCCGTGCAAAAAAGACAAGATTCACTCCCAGATGAATAAGTGGCACACGTCCGTTGGGAAGAAGTAGGAAAGGACATTTGACTTTAAACTTGATAGTGACGGGAGTAACATGTATTTCATGAATTTAAATATTCCCAACCACCTTTGTACTTGAATTGATATAATATTAACAATAATGAGAGAATAATTTAACTTCATTAATTCCCTTTAATAAATATTTGAGATTCATCCTTAACATAGAAAAAAGACAATAAGAATGTCTCCCCTTTAATTTTCTCGTGTTGTTTTGACTTCAACCTCGCCGACTATAACGTCTAAAGGATCTGTGTCACGACACTTAACTATTCCCTTGAGCTAGATAATAAGATTCAACATTTCCATCGTTCAATAATATATATATATATATATTTGGGTAAAATAAGAACAATAATTACTCATAGTTAAAATTCTCCTTAACTTTAAAACTCTGTTAAAAGTAAGTATCACTTATTAGCGATAGAAACACTATTTACAAAAAAGGGAATATATATATATATATATATATCATAACTTAAGTGTACAGGGCATGCTGCGGGAAATCAGAAGCAATTAGAGCATGCAAAAGAGAGAAACTATGTAAGTTCATTTGATTCAAAACCCAAGCATGAACCTTCAAGGACCTCTCTACCTAGAACAATATACTTTTTTTGCCAATTCGGAAAAAACCTATGGGGACTGACCCTCAAAACCACGCATATGACTGAAATTCAACATCGGGTCGTCCTTGATAAGATTCGAATTCTGAACTTTCCTTTGACAAATGAAGTAGAGACACCTAAATGAGGGAACCATACCGCCAAACTATCACATTGTTCTCGAAACAGCATACTCTTTTTGGATAACAAAATAGCACCAAAAACCTATTCTACTTTAAAAAATTTTGAGAGAAATGTCTTCCGAAATCTTAAACGTCGATATAATTTACAACAGAGAAACATTCCTGGCATAGTAATCTAATTGAAACGCCCAGAACTCATCCATCCGCATTGTGGTTGCTCAAATCATTGTTATACAAAACTTGGATATGTCCATCAAACAGTGAGCGACGAACCATTATCACCTGCCGAAAGATTCAGAATCATTGTAGCTGCCCTTGGAGCCCTGTCAAGGTAGACAATGATCAGACAAATCATGCACGCAAAAAAAAAAAAAAAAAATTGTTTACTTTGGACAAAGATTGTTTAAGACTAGTGATTCAATCTCACAAAACAAGAAAGAAGATGAAACCAAACTGGATGGATATATACCAAGCCTCAGGTGTCTGATAGAGAGAAGCTGAGCTACCAAAGCATGACTGGAGCATCTCAGTGTTAATTACACCTGGACTAAGTGCAACAACTGCCATCCCAGGAGGTAACTCCTTTGCCACTGATTTCGTCAGACCCTCAATTGCCCATTTCGAAGCACAATACGGTGCAACCTGTTAAGAATTGACCAGGTTCAACACTGTTGTCCAGAAGCAAGACAATAAGGTCCATTTCAATATGTTCAAAAAGGGGGACAAGAAGAAACATCACAAGACCAGCTAACATAGTAGAAGTGTGCATGCATTACATTTGAGGTCTCTTATGCTTTGGAATGGTCAAAATGAATGCCTTTTACTTTTAAGTTCATCAAGCAATACATCTAATGCCACAATGTTATATGTCATTCTGGTTATGCTATGTCTTAGTTACAATTTTAGGTCCAGCTCACCCCAAAGTAACTTGCTTATTATAATAACTCGATCAGTAACAAAATCATGAAAGAAATGGCTGCTCAAGGAAAAAGGAAACAATCAAATATAATCACACCAAGGACTTAGTTCCACCTGTGCAGCAGCAGATCTTCCCCAACCAGATGACACGTTAACAATTACTCCTTGCTTATTCTCAATCATAAGGGGAATAAAGTGACGCAGTATATTCGCTGTCCCTTTAATGTTGGTATCAATGACATTATCAAACTCTTCTGTAGGAACTTCCCAAACTTTGTTGTTCCTGTTAATTGTGCCTGCATTATTCACTGGCCAGAAGACATAATTTAGTAATCTGAATTAGGGAAAATAGATAAACCTTTTAAAACAAAATGTTGTAACTGCCCGCTTCAAATAACATGGAGACAAAATGGCACAGCAGAGAAAGATTGTATATCATAGAATTTTTAACTAGTGCTTTATACATCACAAGCAGGTTTGAGAGAACATATTCCTAGATGCTAATTTTTATGACTGAACTATTCAGGGTCCCTCTTCTTGCTTACTACTATTATAAGAGAAGCATAAGCAACAGGGTGCAGCAGCATGAAAAATCCATGCTGCCACCACAGCATAAAATGAAAATCTGGGATGAAGGCCCAGCAAATTCCATGTATTACCAACATGAAAAAGTAGCAACTGTAAAGTTATAGCAACGACATTACAATTATAGATATTTAGTGAGACCCATAATATAAGGAACAAGAAAACTAGAAGAGTATACTAACTCTAACAACTATAAACATATTAACTGAAAATGTACCTATAATATCAGGAACACTTTTTTTTTCCACTATAGAGCATGCCAACTCTTCAACGCTGCTGTTTGACCTCTACAAAGGCAGGACAAATAACAATTTTATAATTAATAAGATAAAATCAAGGACAGTAAAACTGCCATAAAATTCTTACAAGATATGAAAAATGAATCAATCTTTTTCCTAGAAATTCTTGGGAAATTTTATAACTCAAGATTAGGAATCTATGGTGCAACTACAATCTTGTATTTTTCCCTTTTTGGCATACATCGTTAGGCTACCATAGAAAATTTAGAAGGTCATAACTGAAAACTGCACTTACTTTCCTTCACAATTTTCAGCTTTACTCGATGCATATTTCCCCTCTGCATTCCTTAGGGAAAGGTACAATTCTTCCATTGATTCTTTTCAAACATCTTATTCTCTTTTGAAGCTAAGTTGTAGTCATTTAATCATGAAATTTTTGTAACTCAATACCAGGTGACAGTACTTAGCATAATTCAGCTCCTAAGATGTGATTCAAATATCATTTGTTTGTTTTGTGTCTTTAACCTCACTAATTCATCTAATCTCTTACCTCTATCCAGATTCTACTCTGGCCTATCTACCCATAATATTTCAGATAAAAATATCTAAATAGAGAAAGACAAGATAAACCAACAAAAATCATAAAACTACAACACTGCCAAATAAAGAATTTCATGAAAACGAAGTACTGAGCTTCCCCTAAAATGCCAAATTTAAATTACTTCAGTAAATTAAAAAGAAATAACGATGAAAATTATATAGAACTCCGCAATTTGAAAAGAAATTATGCACAAAATCGGGAGAGAAAAAACAGGGGAAGAACACTAAGGTTAAGAGAAACAAAAACAGCAACATTTTTTCTTCCAAATTCATTCTGCAAACACAATGATATTCAAATGCCTCTAGCTAATAGAAGAGAAGTTGGAACCATAATTACCACGTCGACATTCATGACAAGGTGTTTGCTTTGAACTGTAGAAGGAGATGGAGAAGAGGAATTAGTGGAGAAGGAGTTGAGGTCGGCTTGAAGGGACTTAAGTTTTTCCGGGGAGCGGGAGCAACCGATAACGGTATGTCCACGCCTCGCCAATTCTAGTGCTAGGGCTTTTCCTAACCCTCTGCTAACTCCAGTAATTAGTACCGTCCGCTGAGTTCCCGGAGCTCTCGCCGCCATGTTAGCTGTGCTCTGACCTCCCAAAGGCGTCACTGGGGGTGGCGTTGTCATTTACTACGCCTCGGAACCTTTCCCTCCTCTTTCGGGGTTACCGTGAATTCGAGCAAAAGAATAACCACCAATTTTCTTTTGTGTTTTACATGACAGAAAATTATTTAATTTAGTCCCTAGCATTTTCATATCTTGTAAATTTGATCTCTAAATTTTTATATCCATATGGTATTATTATTATTATTTTAAATATAATTACTCAAATAGAGTCTTAATGTGATACCCTTAATCATTCATACGACACTAATGCAAATATATTAAATGTTATTATTGTATTAGTTTGTATCAATAATAGGAATAGGCAATTCCTAACCTCTTTATATCATATCTAAAATATATTTAAATCTAATATGAAATATAATACATGTTTAAGTATTATTTATTAATTCCATAATATTATTTTAATATAGTAAGACAATTACTAAGTAGTTAATTGCCTGTGAATATTATAAATCAATCATCAAGTTATGTTTATTTGGAACAATTGATCATATGAAAATTTTATTTTTTACTAAATTTGCCAAATAAAAAAAAAAAAAGAATTTTTAATGATTAAATAATTAAAATAATTAAGAAAGAAAAAAAAAATGCTATAAAGTTATAAGGATGAAGCTGGCACAAAATCATAACTCCAAGGGCTAATTTGCTATTAGCCCCACCAAATTTTATATATCTTTTTGAGGGGAAATTATATCTGTTTTATTTATTTATTAAAAAGAAAGAAAGAAAGAAAAAAGGCCAAAAAAAGGGTTCGAAACCCAAAACCCCAATCTGGCTCCATACACATGCCCGGGAAACGATGATGACTGAACAGATCGAACCGATGATGATCGTGAAAGGGAGCGAACGTAGCTCGCCGTCGGCAGCAGTGGCGAGTACGAGTCGCAAGGAAAAGAGGAAGGTGGCGAAGAAGGAGAAGAGGAAGCAAAAGAGGAAGGAGGTAGCTGAGCAGGAGCGTCAGGAACAGGAGGCTCTGTTGAATGATCCTGAGGAGCAGCGCCGGATTCAGCTTGAAGAGGAGAAGGAGAAGGAGAGGTTGGAGAGAGAAAGGAGAGAGTTCGAAGAGAGAGAAAGGCTTTTTTTGGAAGATTTGGCTCAAAGAAAAGCTCGGGAAGAGGAAGAAGAGCGTGAAGAAAAAGAGCGGAAGAGAGCTATTCTAGAGGAACAACAAAAAGACAAAGAACAACAGGTTTACATTTTTTTCATGAAATAGTGTTCTTATACTCTACCTCGGTATGTTGATAATATGCTTATATGAAAAACTACGGCTTAACTCATGAATAGCAGCAGAAATGACATGATTTCACTCGTCTATTCTTTGGCTTCTGATGACATCTTTATTTTTATTATAATTGAAAACAGAGTTGGATTTAGATGATTTTGATTTATCAGTTTGCGGCTGAGTTTCTGGAAGGTGCTAGGTTGTTAAGATGGCTCAAGTAGGTAGTAACATATGACATTGAGGATAGATAGTTGTCTAAGGTCATGGGGAAAAAAACGAGGTTGGATTTGAAATGTGATTTAGAAGGTGGTGCAGAAATCAAGTTGGGATCCCTGTTCTTTATGTGGTAGTATGATGCTTACGATTATGTTGGACATGAATTAGCTCCTCCAAGGTGATATGTTCGCTTTTCATTTTTGGGCCTATTAGGAAATCATTGAACTTTAGTATCTAGAAACCTGTCATGGAATTATAAAAATTTCTGGCCTATAACTCTTTCTTTTCACAACTTGTGAAAATTCTATGTTGATTAGGTATTTGTATGAAAAATAATAAAGCTCAACAGCAATTACTTCGTTTAAAATTTAATTTAATATGGAATCTATCAAAGTGATATCAGATATGTACGTTATAACTTTAGTATCATTCTGCAGGTTCACGGTTGGCAGCATTCATTGCCTGACAGCTTTGCCTACTGTCTTTCTTTCTTTGTTTTTTTTTTTTTTTTAACCCCCCCTTTTATTCCATTCTCAAAAATTTCATCAGCAATGACTAGTTATTAAAGAACTTCACTCTTGAAGAGTTTCTTCCTGTTTAATGAGTAAGTTTTTGTGATGTAATGTATTCATTCAGTTTTTATCACTTGCAACATTTGGCAGGTCACAGATGATGTGGAGGCAAATGAAGATGAGGAATGGGAATATGTAGAGGAAGGACCTCCAGAAATTATTTGGCAAGGAAATGAAATAATTGTCAAAAAGAATAAAGTTAGGGTTAAAAAGACGAGCACAAATCAAATGCTGGTAAGAGGGGTATTATCTACACCTATTATCATAGGGATTGAAATGTTTGCATGGGTGGATCTCCTCACACTTCCAGTACTAGAAATGTAAAGTCATAACCTGATGTTGCAGGATGAGAATAGACCTATTTCCAATCCTCTTCCTCCACAATCTGAAGCATTTGCTGATTACAAAAATGTGTCAACGATGTTCTCAGCTCAACAGTTGTTGGAAAATGTTGCGCAACAAACTCCTAACTTTGGGACGGAGCAGGTGGAATTCCTTATCATTGCTTTCTGATTTCTTTTTCATCTTCCAAGGCATGTTTATTTGATTACTTGAAATCAAATCGTATAATTGATTGCAACCCTTATATTCTTTCATCTTATGTCTCCTTTTCAACATTGAATGTGCCATTTTGATGATCATCAAAAGTATCTTTTGTTATGTGTGTGACAGGACAAAGCTCACTGTCCTTTCCACCTGAAAACAGGGGCTTGTCGCTTTGGAGCACGCTGCAGTAGAGTCCACTTTTACCCTGACAAATCTTGCACATTACTTATCAAGAATATGTATAATGGACCTGGCCTGGCCTGGGAGCAAGATGAAGGGCTTGAGGTCTGTTAACAAGTGCTAGTATCCTGTTCTTTACTTGGAAAACTTTTGAACTTCAAGAGTGGCGATCTTACATATATGCTGCCTTCTTCCCAGATTTAGTTGTCTTAAATTGACTTTATATGCATCTCAAGGATTTCTGAATTTCTTGACTAAAGGTGTTAAAATAATAGCATATAATTTAATGCTAACAAAACAAATACTCATTTACTAAGCACCCTCACTCAATTACCCCCATCTTAATCTGTCTTTTTATGAATTTTTTTCTTGTACTTAATGAAATTTTGAATCTAAAGTTGAAAAAAAGTATGTAACTAATCTTGATTAAATAAAATTTAGTGTGGGTAATTGGGAGATTGAAAAGCTAACCTAGTTAATGTGGGAGTTGATCATAAAGGAAAATGGGGGGAAAAATTATTAAATGCAGTCTCGATTTAGGAACGGGATAAGCAAAAATTTGGGGCAAACCAAAAAGGTAATCAGGATAACTAAATTGATACGGGGAAGTACACAGTTATGTTTTTCCATTGAATTGTTTTATCCTTGCTGTACTTTGAGGGTGGGGGTTGAGTTTCTTCTGAGTTCTTGCTACACCTTTGAGCCTTCTGTAGCTTGTTCCTGGCAAAACTAAAAATGATCTATGTGGTATGGAAGGAGAAGACACAAACCTTATCAATTTGTAGTCATGTAAATGAATTCTTATCCTTTTTTATGATGTTCAGGTCAATACTCAGATACATTGAACAGTCTTCTTGTGTCATAAAAACCATAGCCAATTAATATCTTGTTAGCACAAAAGTCATCATCTCCAGTACTACCATTAAAGGAAACTTGATCTTATGTAGTAGATGTTAACTCATAATTATGTCAAAATAAATGCCTTCCTTGATGGAAGCCTGTGGTTGCTGCTAGTGCTTGACATTTTACTTCATCTTGTGCCTTGTATAACGAGCTTAACGTAAAATTCTTTTTGCTATCATCATTTATTGCTTGGTTCAAGTTTTCTAGTATGGGAGGTGGTTGAGGAGTTTCTCTGCTTGTCATTGGTTTTGCTCGTGTCCTGTGCTTTTCATATGAACTTTGATACTATGTACACATGGTAGCTTTTTTGCTATCCTTTAACTCAGACTATAGCAGAAGATCCATGTAAATTGATGGAGGTGCCTGGTTCTGGCTTTGCTTGGGTTGGAGTTCAAAGATTTCCTTCTGTATCCTACACAAGTTTACATGAATCAATCACAATATTATTTCTTTGATTTGATCCATTCCGAGACTTTGTTTACAGTGTCCGTTTTATTCTGTGTTAATGGCATGCTATGTTTACATTATAATACAAGTGAATATGTGCTGTCCTCTGCTCCTTGTTGACTAATAAATATATGTGCCAATCTTTTTGGTTCAGAAAAATGAATTAAAAAAAAAAAATCTGTTAGTGATAAACACTGCAGGAGCATTGAACTGGGTTATCTCCTGAAAGCAAAAAATTTAACTGGGTTGCATTGAACTTGTTGAGATTGTCCATTAAACATATGATTTTGCCTTGGGTAGATTCTAGTTCCTTAACTACTATTAGCATCTTGAATAATTCTCCTCATACACTGCAAGAACTTCCTTGAATGAGGGTTTATTGTCAGCTTCTGAATGCTAGAGAATGCCTCAAACTATAAGAAGATTTTCATGATGTTGGCTGTAAGTGGAAACTACATTGATTTGATTTTGAAATGGGAAAGGGTATTATAGTTTAGAATTCAGAATTATGTGCTGATAACTTATATGTAACTTGCATTTTTTTTTTAAAGTAATTTATTGTTATGGTGTGCATAATAGATCCTTCTCTCATGGAGTAACTTAGTGGTGGGATACAAAATCTTTATTTTTTATTTTCAAATAATTGTCATAAACATACAAATCCCCCTGTTTTCCAAGAATGCTGCACATGATTTTCAGTTTTTTTTTTTTTTTTTTTCCTTTTGCCCTCTTGTTAATTTTTGGGCCATGAGAGAACCTTTTAATTGAATAATATGTGTTGAATCTTTTACTATCTTAGAAATTAGAAAACTTATGTGTATATCATTTAACTTATTTATGATATTCTTTGGAGAAGCCATGAATTTAAGCCTAGTGATTGTTCATCGCTGTCAAGGGTTAAGTCCTCTTGGTAGCAATTATTAATCCATTTCATGAAGGATTGCTTGGTTAGAAAAGGCTATTCCTTGTCTTACTAGTTAAGGTTCTCTTTAATTAATTTGGATCATGTGCTAAGATGCTTAATGATGTTCATTATTTATTGTTGGTTCTAATTAAAATTGCCTATACGGAAAGGTTTACAGTTCTTTTTGAGATGGTTATTCTTATATATATATATAAATTTTGAGGAGCTTTACTTCTTTGCATGAGAGTCTGAAGTGATTTTATTTGCATAACATATTTCTTAATGTATTTGCATTAGTCAATGGAGCTAAATAAATGACCCTATTCATCTTAGCCTGTGTGGTTATGGTTTATTTTTTTTTAGAGCCAGTACTCTGCATGCCTACTTTTGCCGCATTCTTAACATCTGTAGCTCTTCAATCTTGTTCTGCATCCAGTACTCAGAAGAGGAAGTGGAGCGTTCTTTTGAAGAGTTTTATGAAGATGTGCATACAGAATTTTTGAAGTTTGGAGAACTTGTTAATTTTAAGGTACATGTTGGCTGTGTAGCGGAAATAAATACTTTTATCTTCTTGCCTCGTAAAATGATTTTAGCATAGAAGATTTTGTCATTTATGGAATCAGTTATGTGATTGATGAACTAGCTGTGAGTTTGGGGGGAAATGATGCTATTGGGACTTTCATTAGTCAGTGACTGAAAGTTTGGAGGCTCACATTTATTTAGCTAATGGCACAGTACACTTCTCAAAAATGTGATGGAGTCAAGATTTCATATTTGATTCTCTGAGTTGGAGAATCTTTTCTTAAAAAGTGAAAGTGGTTCTCTCTTAAATGATTGAAATTGTCCTGGCTACTCTAAACTTGTATTCACCTAAAGATCAATAGATGGCATTGAAGGGTAATAATCTTATAATCTTGCTTTGCCATTCACATGAAGATTGTTCATTATCACTCTTAGAACATGGAGAAACTACTTTTCAGTAGATTGCTAAAGTTGTTAAATAGCTTAGAAGTGTCTCTTGTTTAGTTGCATGCATTGATATGTTGACAATGTCTTATTTACATGTAGGTGTGCAGAAATGGTTCACATCATTTGCGAGGAAATGCTTATGTGCATTACAAATCCTTGGAGTCTGCAATGCTAGCATATCACTCAATCAATGGTCGCTATTTTGCTGGCAAACAGGTGTTGCTTTTTTTGCTATTCAACAAATGCTAACTTCTAGTAGAAATAGTTTTAATTAATTATGCCTTTTTACCCGATCCCCTGGTAAACTATTTGATAAGAAGTAACTACAATTGCACTGAGAATTTTTTGTACATAGAGAGATATGATGCCTTTTCAGTGATGAAGATGAAATAAAAAGCTAAAAGTTGCATAAATCTTTGAGAAATACTTGTTGCAATGAATAGGAATTGATGCAGCCCAAATTGTCAAAAATAAATAAATAAATAAAAGAGATTGTCTGGGAGAGTATAGCTCATGTTTATGTGCTCATAAATGAATGGTTGTGTGGAATTGGGAACTTTGTCATTGTAACTACAATTGGTTCATATATTTTTGATGTGTATATATATATTTATATATGTGTTCATCAAAGCTTCTTGTTAGCTGTAAACAGCATGACCATGTAAAAGATATGATAATACTCATGGAAGGTTGGATTATATGTTGTTGTTTGCTGCCACCATTAGTATCTTGTCCATCTACTTTGTTTTGTTTCATTTTGCTATGCATGTGTTTCTTATGTTTCTCTACTGGTCCTCCTTTTTAGGTGAGTTGTGAATTTGTTGCTGTAACAAGATGGAAAGTTGCTATCTGCGGGGAGTACATGAAATCAAAACTTAAGGTAGGACCTATTTCCTCAAGTCATCTTTCTTTCTTGCCATTGGGTATAGAATTGATTTAGAACAGCTTCTGAAGATTTTAGGCTTTCCTGATCTCCTGGGATGTTTCAAAACTAGCCTTTATGCTCCTTTAATCTCTTATTTCTTCGTGTTTACATTATCCAGGTTTGTTCTCGTGGATCAGCTTGCAATTTTATTCACTGTTTCCGAAATCCTGGTGGAGATTATGAATGGGCTGATTGGGATAAACCGCCTCCAAGGTACTGGGTTGAAAAGATGACTGCTTTATTTGGTTATTCAGATCAGGTAGAAGATGAACGGATTTGGGACCCTATAAGAAGATTGGCCAGAGATAATGAAAGGTGTGCACATAGTTCCTCTTTTTTTTTTTTTTTTTTTTTTGTTTTTTTTGTCTGTGTGTGTGTGGAGGTGGTAAAATATACTACTAGCGCCACCCTTATCTTAAGGAAACTTTCGTTGGGTGTAATGGGTGTACTCATTTTGTCTAGGCTATTAGTCTGAACAAATTTTATAAACTTATTCATGCTTACTCTGGTTATTTTCTTCTATTTTTTTTCCCGGTCCTGTTGTTTAGTAGCTTGAATGGTTCGCTAGCCTATATTCTGGGTATTATAAACTTGTGATTGCTTCTTGTGAATGGTGATTACCCGGCTGCCATGAATTACCAGCTATTAAAATATTTGCATGAAATTTTCCCATGTAAATTACTTTTTGTTGCTTTGAAAGATATAAAAGATAACTACTCGCAGTTTTAGCTCTAAATTATTAGGTCAAATTGTATGTGTGTCTTCCAGACGACAAGTGTAAGCGAAAGATCATTAGCATCCTCCTTTTATTTCTATTATGCCTGCATTTTTTGGCATACTTTCACCTTGACGGAGCCAAAAATGTTTTGAACTACTGACATTTATGTATTGATATTGATATTCACATTTCTCACCTAGTTTCTGCATCTTTCTCAGGTACCGCAATCAAAGGTCTCAGTCGAAGCAGATTGAGAATTCAAATAGAACTTCAAGGGATCCATATGACGAAGATAATATTCAAAGAGGCAAAATTCGGCGTACCGACATTGATAAAAGGAGAGTAGACAGTCTTGATAGACGGGAGAGTAGAGAGGAAACACATTATAGGCATCATCATCAGCCCAGCAAAAAGAAATCCTATGATAGTGAATCTGATACGGATTTGTTCAACCGAGACAGAGATACTGATATCCTTGGGAGTAGAACAAGGAAACACTCGAGATACACTAGGAAAAAATCATATGATTCTCAGGAGACACAAAGTAGTGGAAGCCGTGATGATGCTGTTTTGGGCACAGCTTCATCCAAAAGGAGAAAAGAAAGACATGGGGAGGAACATAGAGAAAAGAGCTTGGGACAAAAGGTGATAATGTCTGGAGTCATGGATAATTTGGAGCATAAGAAGAGATCTTCTGATTCTACTACTTCTAGCAAGGGTAAGACCTATGAGGATCGGGACCCTGTATCCATCGATGATCTTTGGCCTAGAAGATCATGTGATTTTGATTCCACCAGTGAATGGTCAGATGGGGTCAGGGAGAGATCTCATGAATGCAGCAGGAAATCTTCAAGGAATTTGACTGAAGTATCAAGAACAAGAATATCTAAGGACACAGAATCGCATGAGATTTCTAATGACAACAGGGAATCTGAACAAGTGAATGCTGAAATTTTTTCTGTACAAAAACGAAGTAGCTCTAGCAGAAAGGAAAGCTTAAGCAGGAAGGGGGTCGAAGTTGTATCCATTGATGAGCACAAAAGGTCAGATGAGGAGCATGTAAACAGAATGTCTCGTCAGTCTGACCAGCAATCTGAATCTTATGATTCTGATTACAGCTGTGGCACTGTTAAAACGGTTTCCAGGAAATCCAAGGAAGATCCGCCTAAGAAATCTAAAAGGAAGTCCGGTTCAGATGAGAAATTTGACTATGAGCATACTTACAAGGGGGGAAATCATCGAGATGATACTGGGATAAATCTTGATGAAGATATTGACCAAAGAGGTCGCTGGGAATCTGAACATGTTGATTCAGAAAAAGAGCAGAAACGTAGAAGAAAATCTCGTGGCAAAGACGATAAACATCACATTGGGTCTAGGTCACGCCACCAGTCTTCTGATGAATACTTTGAAGAAAGGAGGTCAAGAAGTAGTAGTAAGCCGAGCCATAGGAAGCACAGAAACAGGTAGAAGGAAATGAACTGAGATGCTGAGTTAAAGAATCCAGTGAATGTGGCATGATCATCGATCAATGGAAGAAATTACAGCAAGTCATGGCACAGCAAGAGGCACTAGGCTAGGACCAATCTATTTTGTACTGAATTAACTATTAAATTTCTCTGGAAGTTTCAAATTCGGAATTTGAATCTTTTGGAGCTAAAATAGTCCAGGAACTGGTTACATTCTCTTCTCTGCAACTCAATACCCTCTTGTTTACTAATATAATTACGGAATGGGTTGGATTGTTAATGAACTGTTTAGATTCCGATGTAGACCCAAAGGGTTGATGCTTGGTGTTTATGAATGCCAAAAAAATTAAAAAGGAAACAAGTCTTATATTTTTGTTGTATTTATTGAATTTAATCAATCAGAACGGAACACATTACTTTACTATAATTCTTCTTTCACATTGTCGTGCAATAAAAATCAATTCTTTTTTGTTCCAATTACTTATATTTTCTATGCATCTCTTTTATGCTTGTAAATTAAATATGCATTTCATATTATTTATTTGAAATAGAGATGGTAGTTCCTGTTCCACTGATTATTGGAGAATACATGTAATTCTCTTCTCCAGTAGTAAACTTATTATTAAGGCTATATTTGAATAAGCATTATATTGAAAAAAAAAAAAAAAAAAAACTTATTCGAGATAAATTTTCATTGTTGTCTGTTATTTTTTTTAAATTAAATTTTATGTTGAAAAAAGTGAGGGTTAAATATATAGGTTTTATAAATATAATGATTGTGTGTAAGAGAATGTTTATGTTGATTGTGTGTAAGAGAATGTTTATCTTGAGGAATGTGTATAAGAGTGTTTTTATTAATAATATGTATTTTTTAAATAAGGTGTGATTCATAAATTTTATAAGTGTGTTTTTGGAGATAAATTTTTTTTAAAAAAAACGTTATCCAAATATGCTGGTTATAGAACGCGTATCCAAATATTGCCTAACTTATTCAAAATAAAATGAGAGATGGTTAGAGGTTTTCAGGTTACAATTTCCAGTTCTGTTTCCTTCGTTTTTTTTTACCATTTTTAAATTCGCGCATGAGATAAATGCGACTCTATCAGAAACTGACTAACTACCCGCAAAACCCTTCTCTCCCTGATTCTCCTTTTCCCCGCGGCGAAGGGTACTTCCTGCAGCAGCTGAGTAGCACTAGCGGCGGTACCCACCTTCCTCCGTCGCCGCCATCACTTAATAGCCGTTTCAGTCGCTGTAATTTATTCCTTTTCTCCCAGTTCCTTGTTACAGGAGCTCTATACGCACAGGACTCTACTGCTTGAATTTCTCAAGCAGCTCCGTAAACCCCTGGAAGAGAAGATAACCCTTCATATTATAACTTTTTGGTCCAAAAAAATTAGGTTTTTTATCCGGGGCTTCTGGAAGAACTTTACTTTATTGAAGCTTTATATACCTTCTGCAAATTTTGAAGGTATTCTCACATTTTTATTCCTCTGTAACCTGCAATTACGCTTCTAAGCATACATATGTGTTACACTGTGCTGAAATTGAGTTTATTTTCTTTCTGGCAATTTTTTTGTCTTCTTAAAATGGGGTGTAATTTTGCTTAAAAATATGTTCGAATTACTTGTTTGTGTGGAAGCAGAGATGGGATCAACGAAGAGGAAGTCGGTAGAAGAAGACCCGAGTGAGGAGTGTAGGCCTCTGCAAAAGCAGCAGAGAGATAATGACCCTGTAATTGTGGATGAGCCTATTGCTTGCCTGCATGATGTTTCATATCCAGAAGGGTATGTTCCACGTTCTTCTAGTTCCAATTTGCCAGGAAAAGATGTCAAGCCTGCCAAGGAATTTCCTTTTACTCTGGACCCTTTTCAGTCCGAAGCAATTAAATGCCTTAATAGTGGTGAATCCGTGATGGTAAGAAGTTTGACTTTTGACTTAACCATGACACTAATATTTTTGATAAAAGCTGTAATATGTGTGAATCTTATTGGAATTTCTTTGTATAGGTATCAGCCCACACATCAGCTGGTAAAACTGTGGTGGCTTTGTACGCAATTGCCATGTCTTTGAAGAACACACAACGTGTAATTTATACTTCTCCGATTAAGGCACTTAGTAATCAGAAGTACAGAGAGTTCAAAGAAGAGTTCTCAGATGTTGGTCTGATGACGGGGGATGTCACTATTGATCCCAATTCTTCTTGCTTGGTAAGAAAATTTCCAATTTGGTGGTTTTTAGAGTTTTTGAATGTTCTCTTTTGTGGGAGTTCCTGAGTATCAACTTCTTTCAGGTCATGACCACTGAAATCTGGCGTAGTATGCAGTACAAAGGGTCAGAGGTTACAAGAGAGGTGGCCTGGGTCATCTTTGATGAGGTTCATTACATGCGTGATAGAGAGAGAGGTGTTGTGTGGGAAGAAAGTATTGTTATGGCTCCAAAAAATTCCCGATTTGTCTTCCTCTCTGCTACAGTACCTAATGCTAAGGAATTTGCAGACTGGGTTGCTAAGGTGATTTTGTCTTGTCTTAGACATTAAGTTGTCTATTCTGGTTATAATGCTTGCAGTAATGAAAATTTGTATCAGTAGGGAACAATGTGCAAAGTTCAGATTTTTTGCTCCTAATAGGACATTTAAATGCTAGATACATTTTTATTTCTCCACCTTCTTAACTATTTGTCTTGCCAGCATGGGGGTATGTTTTCCCTCCTTGCTACTACTTGTTCTCTGCTTTTTACATTTTCTAGGAGAGCAGTAAGTTCATTTCCTTCATAATGTCAGAACATGTGCTGTTGCAAGATTGTGGTTTCAAGTTTGTATTCAGTTGTCATGATAAGACCTGCGAGATCAGTTAGATTGCCAGCGACTTCTGCTCTTCACACATTTTCATGACTAGCTAGAATTTTCTGAAGTTCGAATTTTTTGCCTGAGTCATGTCTCTAGGTGATGACTTTTGCAATTAGTTGTAGTTGGGTCTATGCTTATATAGAAAATATACTTTATTGGAATTTTTCAGGAGATGCCTATTTTCTATGACCATATTAATATTCATTTCCAGCATGCAGGTTCACCAGCAGCCATGTCACATCGTGTATACTGATTACAGACCAACACCACTTCAGCATTATATCTTCCCGTCTGGAGGCAATGGTCTTTACTTAGTTGTTGATGAGAAAGGAAAATTCCGTGAGGATAGCTTTCAAAAAGCTCTCAATGCTCTTATTCCAGCAAATGAAGGGGGGGACAGAAAAAGGGAGAATGGGAAATGGCAGAAAGGTTTAGTTGTTGGCAGAGCAGGTGAGGATAGTGACATATTCAAGATGGTAAAAATGATTATTCAGCGCCAATACGATCCTGTCATATGTTTTAGCTTCAGCAAAAGGGAATGTGAATTCCTTGCCATGCAGGTATTAGTTCTGCCTTCTCTTTTTCCTTTATTTTTTATTTTTCATTTTTTTTTTGCTAATGCGCTAAAGATGTTGTTTCTCATCTATATAGATGGCTAAAATGGATCTGAATAATGAAGATGAGAAAGTGAATATTGAAACAATTTTCTGGAGTGCTATGGACATGTTGTCAGATGATGATAAGAAACTGCCACAAGTTAGTTGATATTCAAATTTTATTTCATTGTAATTCCAGTATTATGCAATTGGTTTTGGGTTCTCTTCTTAAATTTACTTCTCCATATTTTTATCTATTCAGGTTTCAAATATGCTGCCTCTTTTGAAACGGGGAATTGGTGTGCACCATTCTGGTTTGCTTCCCATACTAAAGGAAGTGATAGAAATCCTATTCCAAGAAGGGTTGATCAAGGTTGGTGGAAGCACATTTCTAATTCCTTTAAGTTATTATGTAATGGATCTTCACAATGGTGATGATCGTTCAGATGTGATTCAAAAAGTCATATGCTCCTGAGTTAACTGTTAATCAACATTTAGTTCCCAACTAATACTAATTTTTATCTACTAAAAATAATACTGGTATTATCAACTAATCTGAATTCGATAATGTGACCATGTGAGTCACCGAAGATGTTACTGTTTACTCTTTCATATATATATATCATGCAAACCGATCCTCTTTTTTAGCTTTTAACTTATTTTTGTGAATACTTCTTGGATATATATCATTGTCCTTTTGTTGTGCCATATATATTGGTGGCAGTCATAAAAGGTTGTTTCCAGGTTTAAGGTGATTATTAGAGCAGTAGCTTGGTTTTTCCAAATGTGGAGTTATTTATTGGGAAGTATTGGCTTTCTATTTTTCCCTTGTACTTCTGACAAGCACTATTCTTCTAGTTTTCGTGTTTAGTTTATGATGATATTGATCAAATTTAGCATCTTTTGTGCTGAATCATTTTCTTTTAGTGTTTATTTGCCACAGAAACTTTCAGCATAGGGCTAAATATGCCTGCAAAAACTGTTGTCTTCACAAATATACGCAAGTTTGACGGAGATAAGTTTAGATGGTTATCAAGTGGAGAGTATATACAGATGAGTGGCCGTGCTGGTCGTCGAGGAATTGATGAACGGGGTATCTGCATCCTTATGGTTGATGACAAAATGGAGCCTTCTACTGCTAAAGTGATGCTAAAAGGAAGTGCAGATAGTTTGAACAGGTATTGTTGTTTAGGAACATTGCATCGTGCTTCATTTAGCAGCAAAAGTAATTTGATGGCAGTAGCTTATGTAATTGTGTCTCTACAGATAATGAGAATAGTAATTCAATGCTTTTGCAAGAATATTCTCTGATGTAATCTCTGGGTCTTCCTTTCCCATGTTTTCCTTTTTTGGAAATTAGTTTTCTATTTTTGAGTTTTTAGTCTGTTATGCTGGTGATAATTGTATAATTTTATAAATCTACCATTTATCATTCTTCACCTGAAGAAGATCTAATTATGACAACTGAAAGACTCTGAAATTAATAAGCTTAAGCATGTATCTAGGATTTCTCACATCAACCTGTAACTGATATGTAATTGCAAACAGTATATATTGCTGGTTTAATCTTGTGGATATTTTAGTTTAATGATTTTTTGGATTCATCAGGTATTGTATTTTATATTTCCTTTGTCTTGATTATCATTCTTGTTCCCTGCAGTGCCTTCCACTTAAGCTACAATATGCTTTTGAATCAGTTGCGATCTGAGGATGGTAATCCCGAAAATCTGCTTCGCAATTCATTTTATCAGTTTCAAGCAGATCGAGCTATTCCTGATCTTGAGGTAGTTGATTAATATTTCATTTTATCCACTACAGAAGCAGTTCTAAAATACATAATTATCATGTACAGAAACAAGCTAAAGTCCTTGAAGAGGAGAGGGATTCAATTGTAATTGAGGAAGAAGATAGCTTGGATAATTATTACTCGCTCCTACAACAGTACAAGAGTTTGAAGAAGGATATTCGTGATATAATCCTTTCTCCAAAATACTGCTTACCCTTCCTTCAGCCTGGCAGGCTGGTAAGCATCCAGTGCCCAAGGACTGATGAAAGTTCTCCATCATTCTCTATCAAGGATGATGTCACATGGGGAGTTATAATCAATTTTGAAAGAGTTAAAGGCTTCTCAGAAGGTGAGATGTCAAATATGTCTCAACTCCGAAGTTTGTTTTTTGTGTTGAAGTTACCAATGAATAATTAATTTATGACTCATGCAGATGATGTAAATAGAAAGCCAGAGGATGCAAACTATACGGTAGATATCTTGACAAGATGTACTGTCATCAAGGACACAGTTGGTAAAAAAACAATTAAGATTGTTCAACTGAAGAATCCTGGGGAACCAGCTGTTGTTTCTATTCCTATATCCCAGGCAAAGTCTTTACATTTATTCTTCATGAGCTTTTCTCATGCATAGTGGCTGTACTTGTAGTTATATTTTCGGCATTAGATCTGGAGGTTAATGCATTGTTTGCAAGGAGATGTACTCAAAATGAAGGAATTGAGAGTTTCCCTCTCTAGGAATATGCCATTAAAAGATCATTACAATTGAATTATATCCATGTCTATGATTTCTGCTCAGCTGAAAATTCTTCAATCAAATCCAAATTTTCAATGGTCTTTTCTTTATTTATTTCTTTTTCAGCAGGAATATTAGAAAATTAATACTAATATGCTGGTGGGGCCACACAGCTTAATTACCTTTTGACTGATTTCGTATATATTTGTTTTCACTGTTTTTCTTTCTGCTTTAGCCATTAGACCAATTTCTTTGAGTAAACTTCTAAAACTAATATATTTAACCTCCTGGGTTAAACAGATTGATGCTTTAAGCAGTGTCCGTCTTGTAATACCCAAAGATCTTCTGCCACTGGAAGCCCGAGAAAATACCTTGAAAAAGGTGTCTGAAGTTCTTTCTAGATTTGCCAAAGATGGAATGCCTCTATTAGATCCTGAAGATGACATGAAGGTATGTCTGAGATTCCTTCTTTCTTTTCTTTTGGGTGCTGTAACGTTTCACAATTGTTTTTACAGTTATTGATTTATCAACTGTCCATAGGTTCAAAGCAGCTCATACAGAAAAGCTGTACGTAGAATAGAGGCACTGGAGAATCTGTTTGAAAAGCATGAAATTGCAAAGTCTCCACTTATTGAGCAAAAGCTTAAAGCTTTGCATACCAAGAAGGAGCTTAAGACCAAAATTAAATCGATTAAGAGATCCATGCGTTCTTCAACAACCTTGGCTTTCAAAGATGAACTTAAATCTAGGAAAAGAGTTCTTAGAAGATTGGGGTATTGTTAACTCTCTGTAGTTGGTTGTATGGTACTACTTATCCCTACTTATCCCTTCATTGTATAATTCTTGACTTTTGCGTATATGCAGGTATATTACAAGTGATGATGTTGTGGAGTTAAAGGGTAAGGTAGCATGTGAAGTCAGCAGTGCTGATGAACTAACACTGGCAGAACTCATGTTCAATGGAGTGTTAAAGGATATAAAGGTTGAAGAAATGGTTTCTCTTCTATCTTGTTTTGTATGGCAAGAGAAGCTTCAAGATGCTCAAAAGCCTCGGGAAGAGCTTGAGTTGCTTTTTACTCAGTTACAAGATACTGCTCGAAGAGTTGCTAAGGTTCAGCTCGAGTCTAAGGTAGTATTCCTGAATTCTACTAGTTGTTCATTATATACTTGCTATTTAAGGATTCACGTTGTAGGAGGGCTTTTTTAGTATGTATTAGATCACCCAAAAAAATAAACAAGATCACCAACATTGCTTTTATATACTTGATTTGTATGTTCCGGAATTTCCAGAGTTTTGTGCATCAAATTCCCCCTTACATTTGTTGGCTTGAAAAAGTGCCTTCATTTTGCTTGAACTTTTGCAATTATGATGTCAATTTGTACAGAAGTGCATCCTTTTGAATAAAATCTGCCATCTTAAATGTGGATGACAAGCAGTGTTGGTTCAATGGAGTTTTTCTTCTACAGATGTCTAGACTGATGCGAGACAGATTTCAAAAATATATATATGCTTTTACGTGATACATCAATTGCCGCAGCCTGAAATATTTCAATATACATAAATAGGCTAAATGGTCTTGCAACTGCCCAGTCATCTAACTGAATATTTTATGAAAGAAATTATCGCCAATAAGTCTATGCTTGGCATCTGTGGTTCTCTTTTTTTGTGTGTTCTCGCACAACTGGTGCTATTTTTATTCAATTTCAATGATGAGAAAGTTGTTACTAAGAGTACCACTGCTTGACCCTCCACATGTTTATTGGTCTTGCTTTTTTATTGTGGATGTAGACAAGGGGAGAGGTTTTTTTTTTTTTGGAAGCATAGCCCCACTTAGTTGAATGAGTTGTTATGCAGCCATGACAAATTCCCAAAAAGCCTTTATTTGTTTAGGAGATTTGTGTAAATTTACTTTAGAAGTTAAATTATCATTTAAGGAAGCAGATTAAAAAACCAGAAAAAGGAAAAGAATTTCAGTTTGGATAAGAGGGAGTTTTCCATTGACAGGTTTTAGTTCAAACTGAGAAGCATCATTTTGAGTTTAATTCCATTACCTTAAATGGGACAATCGGGGGCAGGCTGAGTGAAAGTGCACACTTAAAACTATTTCCAAATAGACACCCCCCCCCCCCAATAAATATTTCGAATGTTGAAACTTATGATGTGTTTGGTAACTAAGGGTTGGGTGGACTGGAAAATTTCATTTAAAGTGGTATTTGTATTTCTTGATTCTATTCTAACCAACACCACTTTGATTGTATTTTCTGGCAGTGATGCCTGAGAGTGTCCTAGTTATGGTTTTTGCTTCTTTTAATGTGGGACGAATCATAGTTAGATCTGAGTTCCATTGAATCCTTCCTTACTAGAGAGTACATATTCATCTCTTCATAGGTTCAAGTTGATGTTGAGAATTTTGTGAGTTCCTTCCGTCCTGATATAATGGAAGCTGTGTATGCATGGGCAAAAGGATCCAAATTTTATGAGATCATGGAGACAACACAGGTATTCGAGGGCAGTTTGATCAGAGCTATCAGGAGGCTGGAGGAGGTTCTTCAGCAGCTAATACAAGCAGCAAAATCCATTGGGGAAATTGAACTTGAAGCAAAATTTGAGGATGCTGTTACAAGGATCAAGAGAGATATTGTCTTTGCAGCGTCCCTTTACTTGTAGATTGGAAATAATTGATTTTGTGGAATGTTTACAGAGGAAAAAGATCTTGAATCTGATGCAATTCTCATCAGTTGGTGGATTACTTACTATTCAAGGGATTGGAATGGAATATAATCTAATATAAGGGGCTGGTGAGATTATATAGCACAGAACATCTCTGCCTCTGGGAAGTTCTCTCCAAGAATCTCATTCCGTTTCACTTGTATACAGAGAAGAAAGTTTCATGTGCCAATGGCCTCTTGGGGTAGATAACATAGCTGCAGCTGCAATGGTACAACCATGCACTACATGCAGGCTCAATTTTGCTTTTAGATTCTACAGCTACACTATATTCCTGATTGCAAGTTCACTTTTATGGCACAAGCTATAAACTGCATTGCATTACTTTCTGTAACTTGATAGCAGACCACCTATCTAATTATCTCTTCCATATTGTGCTTTCCAGTAGTTAAATTGTGCTCTGCAAAATTGTGATTCTGTGAATGCAAAAGAAAACTGTAATTCATAGATGATATTGTGCTTCCTATTACATCATATTCTATAAATTTTTTGCTTTGATAATTACACACATAGCAACAGTAAAATCAATCCTTGCCACAATTCAAATTTTATCAAACATTGTTCTCTGTAAGATATCATACAATATATTTGGCAGATGTGTTTTTCAACAGTTTACTGTGAGAGGTGAAATCAATTTGCTGGTGTCTTGTGTCTTGTGTCTGATGTAAGAGAGAATGGCAATGGTGCAGAACAAAAAGGGACGAATTCACTTATTTAGCTTCTCTAATGTGAAAACATGGAAAGAAGCATCGGAAAAGATGAGCTCCAAAGGAGAAAACACATCCAAAAGCTCCAGCATCTCTCTCACTTCTAGCTTGAGGAGGCAAAGCCGGGACACCATAAACAGGATTCTCCACCATGTACTGCTGATAAGTAGTAGTGTTCTTACCATTACTCTCTTCCTGCAATGTGGAGGAATCCTGTGAACTAAATGGAGCTCTTTCATCTTCGGTAGTAAATGGTGCTCGACTGGAACCGCCCATGGCTGAGGTAGTTGGCGAAGCAAAATGATCAGTACCTGAAATGGTTTCTTGGGTTCGATTGTAGTCGAGCCAAGAAGGCAATGGTGGAGCTGAGGGCTCTACTGGGTAGTAATGGCAGTGGTGGTGATGATAATAATGGCATGATGATTCTGAAGGAGGAGGCGGCGGCTGCTGTGTGAAGAATGTCTTCTTCTTCGTCTTCTTCTTTCTAGACCAAAACTTGAGCTTCTTCATAGCTTTTAGCACCTTCATGGTTGTTTTTCTTTTTTGGTGGGGGAAGAAACCCTAAAAATTCCCTGTAAATGGGATTATGCGCAGATTCGGGCACAACAATCCCAGTAAATCATGGAGAGGACAGTGGGTCTGGGATTATGATACAAGTGGATTAACAAGACGTTAAAGGGAGCCATTAAAGAATGCTTTATTTTCAAAATTTCCCCTTTGTATCATTTTTCAAACTTCATGACCGTTGCGGCCTTTCCTCACAGCTCCATCATGAAAGATTGAATGTGAACTCTCTGTTATAATTCTCTCCCTTAAACAAAACAAAAATAAGTGAAATAATCTTTGATTCTCCTTAATAAGTTCGAACATGTAAATGAATATATATATATATATATATATATTTAAATACGTTTTTCAAAATTTAATTTCAAATTTTTTAGTTAAAAATGATTGATAGAAAAATTCATTCGTCAAGTATGGTATGGTTGAAAGATACCTTCCCACCGTGGTAGGACCTGTCTGGATATCGTGGCCGACGACCAAAAAAAAAAATTCATTCAAAAAATTGACATATACAACACAAACAAAAGTTCTAAAGAATTTTTGAACACGTTGAAAGCTGCCGACCGCAGAAGGCAATGACCGTTGAAGGGAAGCAGCCAACCATTCTACCAGTCTTCTTTTCTACTAAGAAATTAGAGTAATTCTTTTGATTAATTATTTACAACTTTTTTTTTCAAAAAAAAAAAAAAAAAAAAAAGGGGGTCCGGGGTGGTGGGATAATAATGGAAAGTTACAGCCAATTATTAAAACTTAAAAGACTCCACCATTTCGTGTATGACTTTCAAATAATCAATTCATTCATTGTATACAACCCAAAAATTGTACCTTTCACTCTCCCTTTTTTTATTTTTTTTATTTAAATTCTTTCCTTTTAACAGGTTTCCTGGAAGTGAGGCTCGACAGGCCAGAAAGCACCATCAACTTGAAAAAGATTCTAGGGTAGCCTGTACGACAATTAAGTATTCAAGAACTTGACGAGACATGAGTGGGAGACAGATTCAATCTTTAAAAGAAAAAAGTAAAGTAGGCCATTTTTATAATTTGTTTAAATCAAAGACCAACTGCAATGGAGAAAATTAATATAAATTTTGGGGGAGTTTATCCCATAAAAAGTAAAAATGAAAAAATTCAACTCAGAGAGACCGAGAAAAAGTATTAGAATCAAAGGGCATGGAAAAGAAAAAGCACAAAAAAGGAAAAGATTAAAAAAGAGGGCGCTTATACATTTATGCATATATATACAGAAGCCATCAATCGGTTGATGTCATGTATGTATGTGAGAGAATTAATAAGCTCCAAAAGCAAAAATTACAAGAAAAATGTAGAGCAAGCAAGTTTCTCTCCCTACCAATTTCCTCATTACAGGTCCAATTACCTCATTACAGGTGGGCCTGACAAACCTTTTCTTCTAAACTATCCAAGAAATCATACAAGCAAAGCACTATAAGATTCCTTAAGACCAATGCCAAAACAAATAAAGATATAATAATACTACTACCATTAGGCTTCAAGAGAGAATCCTTATCTTCTTAAGCGCAGCACCATCTTCCCCTCCTAAAATTTAGTGCGCAAAACAAAAAGCTGTCCTTTTGTCTCACCAATGCTGTTGTTGCCAACCGTGTCCGCTAACTGAATCAGCCATATCCCCAAGCATGGGCAAATTCTCCATCCATGTCACCAGCGGCTAAAAACAAAATCACATGTGATATGATATGATATTCTCAGTCATATATATTTATATATATATATATATCTTTTCTCCATCCCTTAGAATTTCCTCCCCATTTTGGCCCTTTCTCTCATTGTTTATAATAAGAATCTGTGGAGATATAAGATCAGTATCCAAAACCCACAGTTGATGACTGTTCCTCGGTGCCAACACCACCATCCAAAACTGGCTTACTTTGTTTGACCTCACCAACTGGAAGTTTTGTCTTCGGAGATAGCCTTTTTGCTTCTTCAGATGTGTAGATGTATATCTTTCTCACCATGCTACAGAATTCACTGGAAACAACAATATTTTCAGTTAAAAATTTGAAGTTGATAATGCAGGAAGGAAAGCATCACCATTCAAAATATCATAATGACACAAGTATCTGAACATGAGGACTCCTTATCCTAAAAGTACACATGTATCAGTTCCTAGTTCTACAAAATGGGTGTCTCAATTTAAAGTTTGTGAATACTTCAAAATCCCATTATATTAAAAGATTCTCACTTCTAACCATGACCAAGGATTATTTTACACCCCTAAAACAAAATGTTAGAAAAATGAGATTGAAACCTATCACTATTTCAACCTGGATTTTCCTTGGTTCTCAATTTTTCTAACAGGGAGAGTCGGGTGGCAGACTAGTATATCAAAACATTAACACGGGAAGAAACAGAAGTACAAAATACATAACAGTTGTCCATCAGGCAGAACTCAAAGTTCAGCAATCAATTGGTTAGTTCCATTCCTCTATATAATAGTTCCTTATGAAGTAAAGAAACTAAAATTAAGCCAATGACTAATTTTAAGAAAATAAATTTAAGCTCTACAGATAATTTTGCAGAAGTAACAAATAGTAAATTAGTGGACATAAAAGCAGAATGGAGAGAGACGTGAGGAGCAAATCAAAAGAGCAAGTTACTAAGACTTAACTGCCATGGGTCATCTCCAACCATCATCATGTCATCCTCATCATCAGTATACACAACCTGCCACTTTTTTGTGGATCCACTAAGTTCACCATCAATCTCAAACATCTCTTCCAATTTATTGAGCAGATCTTCATATCCATCGAATCGTGTCAGATCAACAGCTCTTCCAACAGCAATTCCTTGCATGTGAACCTTTGAAACAAATAGGAATAACTAAAAAGGAAACAAGGAGGCAATGAAAGATAAAATTCAAATCCCAAACCCAAAATTCGTTCATTGTTTACTTTTCCATGTTATTTATGGATTTTCTCCAATGGTCATACCAGTTATCATATGCAACTTTGAGCAATTAATGATGAAAATGAACATTGGAACAGCTTGATGTGCATTGAAACAAATTTTGAATTTATAAGAAAATATTGAAACAACCTGAAATTCTAGCTGTTTTTTAGGATGCAAATTTCAATTTGGCCTCAAGCTAATTTTCTTTGCAAAATTTTTCTATTTTTTTTTTAAAGGTTCAACACAAATGAATATCTGACATTTTCTTAATACAATCAACCGCATCATACCCAAATCAGAGAATTATTACCTTCGTACAGCTTCGGATTTGCCTGCTTTGTGACTCGTGAGGAGACCTTAGGCAAGATTTTTCAGGCTCACAACTCACTGAAGGAACATCTGATCGATTTGGATGTGAAGGCTCAGACTGTTGCTCAGATTCAGAATCACGTGATAGGACTGCCTGATCCTCAGTGACAACTCCAGACGGAATTGCAGGTGAGGTTTCCTCCACAGTTGAACGGTCAAGCAACTCAATCCCAAACAGCCTATATCCATTAGCCTGTCTCTTTTCAGTAACTGGTGCAGTAGCTTCTGTCACTGTTTCAGATTGATTAGGCCAGAACATTGATTTGCTGGAAACAGGAGCCAAGGAATTATTCTCACTGTAACTCAGAGTGCTGGCCTTGGTAACTGCAGACAATTTGGGAGAAGGATAGAATTCATGTGTTCGTGATGGATCACTATATGGTGACTCCACTTGCGATTTCCACATACCTATCATGATATAGGAGTAAATCTCAAGCTAAAAATAGTTATGAGGTGTACACATGGAGAGGTTGGACAAAAAGGTGCTATACCAAGTGTAGAAATGTCTTGAATTGCCGAAGGTAAAACAGGTGGTCTTGTGCGCTTATTCCTTTGTGGGGGCTGTGTGTTTGGAGGAGATGCTGCTACCAATGGTTCAATTTCCCATGGTGAAACTCTATCAGGACGCAAAATTGATGAAGGTTCATCCCATTGAACCTGCATGCAAGATAAAGAAGGATAAATCAAATGGAAGCTTATGACTCTGCCATATTCAAGGAATAGCCTCAAACATAATGCCAACTGGAAACTTGATTTTGCTTTGCTACCCCAATCCGAAGGTTAAGTTGTTAGTTGAAAGCACCAAGCAACTCTAATTCATAGAACCACTAATTGTCTAATGAATATGTCCAGAGTGGTAATTCTTTTTTTTTTTTTCCTCCCTACAGTGATGCCAAAATGTCTTATATAAGGATCACTAAGAACCTACACACATCTCATATGTGAAGGATATTGCAAAAGGCTATCAACATACTAAAAGCTACGATAAAGAAAGAAAAAGGTATAGAAAATTAAAACCAGGCAGGTTTCTTGACAGTTAGTCACCTTTAAGGATCTCCACTCAGAATCCTGCCATCTAGATGATGGATTATCTCCAACACCAACTATTGTTCCACTAAACCTGTAAAAAAATTCAGTCAACAAGAACCTCCAGAGCAGTTGTCTTTGACCAGTAAAACTTGGCTATCCAGTTATGAGATACCAAACCAAGAAATAATATGCAAAAATACCTTCTCTCTGGAACTTCCTCACCCTCGAATGTCATCTTAAACCTCATCCCAACTGAGAGTTTGTGGCTTCGAGCATCAAGATACTTGTTTATGCTTACAATAAACTCAGATCGACTAGTCCTGTACATGAAAGGTTCTAATTAGATAGTGGTTTTTAAAAAATAGTCATAAAGGTTAACCAGAGTTATGAAAAAGCTCTAGTGAACCATATTTTCAAAGAAATACAACTTATATGAGAAGAAAGATGGTTTAAGATAAAAGAGCAGCTCATAGAAATGAAAAGTAAATAAATAAAATAATATTCAACAGAAAGCCACCCACAGAATATAAAATTTAGGGTTATGTACTTGTTAATACCCTAAACTGTAGGGATCTGACAATCAAGTACCAGTAGGGGGATATATGTGACAAATATCACCAAAAACCAGATGCGTCTTAGTTTTATTTACTGAATGTTAGAGACATATTTTGAACTTCAAAAATTTGTGAGTATCTAATTTATCTTCAAGGTAAATAGGGAATTCACTATTTTTTAACTTTCAAACTTGTCTCTATTATTTCATAGACAAAACTGACACTTAAGGTCGTGTTTCAGTGAAATCTATCAAATTTCCAATTAAAAATTGTACCAAATTGTACCCGTAAGACTAGTAGTTCTTAATTGTCCCGACCAACAGTTTCCTACAGCTTAGGGTAGTAAGTACTTAAGCCTAAAATTTATCACATAGTGAATTCAAATGATCTGTTTAGGAGTTTTGACATGGCACAATAACCCACATAGAACACAAGTCCCAAAGATTACACAGGATGGGAGCCGTTAATTATCCTTTTCTTTTTCATTTTTTTTCCCCACCAAATACAAATAAAAATAGGACAGTAAGTATCTGTTTCTTCCATATGATTATAGATTATTGAATGAAAACTCATTCTTAGCCTAAAACACAATGACAAGTTTATTCCATTGAACATCAAAATGTTCCTTTATTTTCTTGGTAAAGAGAAAGCATATCCTTATTCTTTTTGTTAAAAGGTACACAAGGAATAATCAAGTTCCCACAAGTAATTACACACATTAAATGATCATAAAATTCATGCCAAACAATGACATTAGAGAGAAAAGTGGAAACTACCTTGGCTTATAGAAAACTGAGAAGAGAGTCCCAGTAGCAATGGCATGTGATGCAGTGGCAAGAACACCCAGATGCATGCTGTGGCTGGATATAACAGAAGATGGCATGTTGTTTAGCTGCCTCATAAGTCTCCTCACCCCAACTCGAAGCTCCCCGTTTTCTCCCCTATGTAAGATGAGTTGTAAAATCAACATCTTTAGAAATAGACCAGAGTATATTTGATTCCAAGAAACAATCAGCAATAATTTTATGCGAATACACAGCTAATGTTATTTAAGACTTGCCTTAGAAAAATAAATGCATCTCCAGCAACCAATTTCTTCGCACTAACAAATACACTCCAGCCTGTTGTCAGCAAGTGGCGCCTAGGTTGACCTGACAGCAGTGAGAACCACAAAGAAAGGATAAAAAATAAGAACAATGATATTTAAGTCTGAAATTCATATAAGGTGGTGGTAGATAACGAGGAAAAGAGACATCTAAATGAAAGTCAGCAACCAACTAGAGTAATAAAAGAACAATCCAGAATTATGCTCCACAAGCTACATGAGCTGAAGTATCATTAATGACACAACCTCCCATATGAAAGAAATGTAATTCTAACAAGTTGCAAACTTCTAGCTTCAGTATTGAAATCCAAACCTCGAAAAATGTGCCGAAAATGCCATTCATTCCCGTGAAGATCTGTAGCAACCAACTCTTGCCATGGTGGCTGCTGAGACATGTCCTATAGAATGAAGTAGGCAAGGACCAATCACATACACAAATATTAACATAATCTAATATTCCAATGGGAAGCCGAACACTATGTGCAAAAGTGAACTGGAAACTCAAACATTTTGTTCAAAAATTCCATGAAAAACTCAAAAAATTGTTTTTAAAAGTGGTTACCAGTGGAGGAAGACAATCATCTGCATGCCTCCGGAGAACAGAGAATCCACCATGGGTACTAGTATCAGAAGCTGTAAGTGTCTTGCAAAATGAATGGACAGTGCATCTTTGAGGTTCTGGGAGTGGTGGATCTGGGCTGGTGATCTCACCTTGCTGATTCACAGAAAGAGCCAAGTTTAAGCAACATAACAAAAACAAAAAGGGAATTGTGGAGAAAATGGAAGTGCATAAGAAACAAATAAGATAGGTAACTGATGGCATAGTGCCCATTCCTTCTTCCAGAGCTTCATTAAGAACACTCATTACAGAATAATAGTCCGAGTCCAAAACTGTTACATGATGGAGAAAACCTTACATCTGGGTCAGGTAACAAAGTTATCTGCGCATAAACCTCATCCGTCTCTGGTTCAGCCTACAATACCAATTAAAAATAGTCTTTAAGCCAAGCCAGTTTACAATGGGGAAAAAACAGAAACCCAGTAAGACAAGATCCAGTTGCTTTGTGGTAACAAAGAAATACATTACAGTAAGACAAGACTAGGATGAACATACCCGAAGTTGAACATTCACTACTCTACACAATATTTTAGGTGGTAAGTTGAATGAAGGAAGTTGCTGATCTAATCCCTGATTTGTTGATGCTTCAAGCTGTAGTAACAGTAACAAAGAACACCTACAAATTAGTAAAAGATAAAACTAACAACATCTTAACATGAGAAAAACTTTCAGCAAATCACTGAAAACAACACTTCTTGGAGGGCAAGAAATACCATATACAGCGTATAACCAAATACAGCATCTAGAAATAATCAAGAAAGGGTGAAGGAAAATCTATAGTAAACCAAGTACATACAACCAAAACTACAATAACAATAGGGTAAGGTCAAAGAAAGCAATATTGATGGATAAGAAAATATCACACAAACTGCACTCAAATCAATACCGTGTATCATGCATGAGAGGATCTATTTATTACTACTGCAAAGAATTTTTTGAGTATTCCACCACCACCACCACCACCCCCCACTTCTTTTTATTCTTTTTCACATGTTGCTTTTTGGAGATTCCTATGCTTTTCTTTTACTGGTCACAATATGATATCAAGGAAGAATTTACCACTACCTATTTTCCATTTTTCCCTCCTTAATTAATCATCAAAAGATTCTTATTATCAATGCCAATACAAAAAATACAAGTATCTGGGTTGTTCAATTAAACTTTCAACAACTAGTTTTCACTTTTTAGGGAAGTGGGAAAAGAATTAATATAATTGTAAAGATTTATGGAAGGATATTTTGGTCTATCTATCAAAAAAACACAAGAAATTTTTGTTAATTTTCTTAAGGAGCATAATATATGTCTTATGACAATCTTTTAAAAAATTAAAAACATTTTTTAAAAAAACACAGAGAGGGGTCAGAAACATGGAGGACAAGTTGTAAAAGATATTAAGACAAAGAAGTAATTGAAAATAAATAATAGTTTTCCGATCAATATGCCTACAACAATTCTTTGCAATTTATCTCCACAAACACTGACAAGAAAAAGCAACAATAAGCGGAAGGAGAAATGCAGAAGACAGCATACCTGCTCCATATGTCCTTGGGGAAAGTAATAAACCCTTTCCCCTTCACGAGGAACATTAACAAGAGGTCCAGCACAGGCATGCCAAAGTTCCTTGTATAAAGCATCATTTGATGCTCCTGAATTAGACAACCACATGACATAGTAAGAATGCAGAAAAGGAGATAGACCTCTTTTCTATTCAAATTTGCAACACTAGTTGTAGTCAAAACATTTATCACGAGAACTATTGTAGCAAAATAATAAGGCCACAAACTGCAATTAAGCAAACTGATAATTTCTATATATACATAAAAATCTTTTTCCCCTATTCACACATGAGATGAACACATATCATTTCCCTTCACTATCAAAATATCAGACAGCAAAGACTGTTTTATCATTTCCCAGCAGTAAGGAAGCTGAAGGCACATGAGTTACACCCATAGAGCTAGGAAACAAGCTAGACTAAGCAACCTTGTCAAAATGACTGAAGCAACAATCAGAAGGAGAGACAAAATGTAAAGCGGAAAAAAAAAAATAGTTTTGCTGAGAAAATACAGACAGGAACTATCAGTGATATACAAAAGTTAGGATCACTGAATGCTTTTGGATTCAGGCAATTAGTTATTAACTCAAATAACAGTAGAACATAAATAGGGACAGAAGGATAGAACTAGAAAGTTTGACAAGAAAGCAAACCTGGATGAGGACCTCCGGCAAACTGACTTGTGGTTATGTGTGCCATAAGGTACCAACTTAATAATATTACAAATCCTATATGACGGTGAAAGAAGAATAGCACTCTTTTTCAGGAAACTGAATCAAGCTGAACAAGAAACAAAAGGATCCAGTAAATATAACTCAAAGACAACCAAGTTAGTGAATTCCCTAGATGCCCTGTTCTGAGATTAATTAACAGAGTAATAGTAACCTAGAGTGCTTTTCCACATAGACTTTGTGGCCTCAGATGCAGCCAAAAGAAGTGTAAAAAGAGAATTTTTTCTTACTCATTACCTAACACATGAATCACACCAAAAAAAAGAAAAATGGTAACTTTAACACATTCAATAACCCATTTTTCTCTTCATGTGCAAATTTCCTGTTATATTTCTAAACAACAAAATCAATAATTTTTTTTTTTTTTTCCTTTTCAAAACATTTTCCCAAGAGCCTATTAATTTCTCAGAATTTGTTAAAAAACTGATCATCCCATCCACGGACAAATTAACTTCAACCACACAGAACAGAACCCGCAAAAGGAGAAAAAAAAAACAAAATCAGACGGAAGCTCATAAATCTCCTAAATTCATCCTTGACCAGTATACAAGGTAGAGATTGGAAACAAAATTAGAGCTTTGAACTCCTCCATAAACTAGAGATCCAAAGCAAAAACACATAACAACTCTAAGATCTAACCTCTACAAGGACCACTGCAAAACAGGAGTGAAGTTCTTGAATTTCCATTTTCATTAACCACATCAATATTTATGTGGCGAGGAGAATTGAAAATTAAAAATAAATAAATAAATCCAAAACCCCAAAGGCCCAAAAATAGCACAAAGCAAAAGTAAATAAATAAATGAAACCCAGTACCAACAAATAATTACCTATTTATTCACAGTAGATTTCATACTTCACAGCATCAAAAACCCTAGAAAATTCAGCCATTTCCATATTTAACCGATACATATCTCAATCATTCAACACAGCAGCAGCTACATCCCCTGCTCCTATGCAGTTTTCAACCACTTCAAAGATAACTACTCTCTTTGCTCCAGAAATTTATAACTACAAATAAATTATACCTCAGATTGATCGATCGATTTGTAGTCTAAATACTAAATAGTTAACATAAAACAATCACCCTTCAACTACACCCTCACCCAAAAAAAAAAAAAAAAAAAAAAAAAAAATATTACTCTACTTATCTGTCAACGAAGAATTAAGAGAGAGAGGGCAGAGAAAAGAAAGAAGCAGAAGAAGAGAGAGAATGAAAGAAATTAAGGAGCTGTAATGGTCTTTGCCTGGTTGAAGCCGACAGTTGCTTTTTCTTTCTCTCTCTATATATACAATTATAGATATGTATGTATATATGTATATTTGTGTATCTATCTTTTGTACACAGTGTCACTATTGGGTTGTCCCCAGCTAGGGTGGAAATTAATTAAGCCAAGTTATTGTGTATAATGTTTGCTTCATCATTAGTCTGGCCCAATTCACTCAACTCCTAAGTTGTTTTTGGATTGAAATTTTTTTTTTTATATTTCTTATTTTTTAAAAAAATTGAGTAAATTACAAAAAAATGAGGAGTAAAGTGGAGATAAGTTAAGAAGTTGTCCAGTAAGTGGAAGACAAAAATAATATATTTTATTAGTATAATAATGATATTATTATTTTAGTTATATATATTTACATGTATATATTGAATATTTATAGTAAGTGGATCAATTTTTTATTCATTTTTTGTCAACTTACTAGACATGAACAATGTCATGTCAGATAGTGTCCAAACAAGTACAATTTTTTTTTTTTTAGTTTGAGTGAAATTTTGAAAAAATAATTCTAATCTAAAAACAGCCTTATTTTTTATTTTTTATAAATTATTTATTAATAAATGAGAAAAAAATATTATTTTGAATTTAATGAAATTTTTGACACAAAATAATGTTAATTTATTGTTATTACTATTATTTTTTAGATATTTTTGCTTCCATTATGACACTTTCTAATCTTTTATTTATTACATTACATATAATAAAAATAGTAAATACACTTAAAATTTTATTCATCAAAAAAAAAAATACACTTAAAATTTTATATTTTAAATATCAAAATTTTGGAAATAGTGTCTTTACAAGATAAATTATTCTTTTTTTTTATTATTAGGAAGATTAGTAAATATAGTTATAAATATTTAAATTATAAGTATGTTTAATTTTAAATATTTTGAATAAATTATATTTTGTAGTTTAGTATTTTTAAATGAATAAGAGTCTAAGAATGATAATAAATGTTTAAAAGTCATTGTAGTCTCACTTTTGTTTATTTATCAAAATGCATATAAATTTTTATATTTTTTAATAATTTGTGAATAATTGTTTGTTATAAGTAAATAATAATAATATCTAAATGTTCTATATATTCTGTTTTTATTGTTGGTATTTAACTATTATCTTATGTATTTTTAATAAATTATATATAGGTTTTTATTATTATATTTTCATGAAATTTTAATAATTATTAAACATTAATATAATATTTAAGACACGTGAAACATATTTGAAAGTTTGATTGCGATTGAATCAACAGTCAAATTTGCTGTAATTTGACTTTAAATTGAATTTGTTAATATAAATTTAATTATGATGACATCATGTCACGTAATTTTATTTTTATTTTTTTAATAAGAGTAACATCAATTTTTTTTTTTTTTTTTTTTTTACTTATAATAATAATAATAAGAGTAACATCACCAATAATTCAATCAAGTTAAAACTAATTTTGCAATAAATTTAGATTTTCTTTAATGTTGTAGTCCTAAAAATATTAGAAATATTAATAACAATAATTTAATTCTAATTTAAAAAAATATATATCTATTATACATAATGTATCCAAAATATTAAAATTATTTTTCTTAGTAAATTTATATTAATTTTTTTAA
>JAXGGT010000054.1:1642160-1659784 GCA_035583425.1 Marsdenia floribunda | reverse complement strand
ATTTGATGACAATAGGTAGAATATTGTGTTTTTTTCATTACTTTTCAAGTGACTTAAACAACCGAAAATTCCCACAAATTTGGTCAAAAGGATCAAATTCTAGATTTTTTAAGATTTAGGACCAAGTTTAGGAAATAAAAATAATTATAGGACTAAAATAAGGAATTTTCCTATATATATTTTAAGTAAATTTTAAATTATATTTCGATTAATTTGAATTCAATCTAAGTAGTATTTGTAGAATTTAATTATTGTCGAGTAAAGATCTCGATATATTGACTCTTATATTATATGACTTGACACATGGTTGAAATACGATATAATGTTGTATTCGATAAGTTAAGTGAGAATACTAAGTAAATAAAATTAAATCATTAGATTATCACATTGTTCTTGTGTTAAGTTAAGGGCTTGGTAATCTTAAAATACGAGTGATTTGGTAAGGTACTCTTCTAACTTAAGTGAGGTCGTAAATTTGAATTGCACTTATGCAACCATTTAAAAACCTATACGACTTGAGTGAAAATTAATTTAAATGTGTATATGGTTTAAAAATGTTGTCTATAATTAAGATCTATTTATGACATCTCGTGCATTAAGAAAAAAAAAAGAAAAAGTTAAGGGCTTGTGTAGATAGTAAAATGTTGCAAAATAAATTAAAAATAATATATTTTTTTTAACTAAGTAGTAACTAAAATTTCACCCAATTAACTTTTACTTTTATTTACTAATTACCCCTTTTACTTCACCCTAATTACCATTTAATTGTTATTAATTACTAATTATCTTTTATATTTACTGTGACGAATCACAGGTTGACAAGTGGTAAGGTGATATGGCTCTATTCCCTCTATAAATAGAAGGCCAAGGGAGAGCTTCAAAGAGGAGATACAATACAACATACAAGTCTTGGTGATAGAGAAACTTTGCCATATCGGATTCTTCTCCTCTCAAATCCAAATTCTCTCCAAGATCAATCCATCTTCAAGAACAAGCCCAGAATCAGCGGATTAAATAGGAGACTTGTAACCCATATAAATTCAAATTAATGAAATATATTTTACACTAATTTTAATTTGCATTATTATTTTAATTTTTGCAAACGAGAAATCAGCTTGGTCTTAAGGTAAAAGAAGAGAACATGGTGGTAGTCCAGTGATGTGATTCCTCTTACTTAGGTGCTTTCACATGACTTGTCAAGTGGAGGATCTGGGTTCGATTCTCACTAAGGATGACTTTGTACCGAATTTTAATAATGTATTGTAATCTTGAGAGTATATTCCCATAAATCCATATCAAATTAATTGATAAGGATACAGATTACAAGAAAGAAAATAATAAGCAATGCTCTGGTCCACTCTATCAAGCCCTAAGGGAAAATGAATATCCCATCCATAGAAATCAAAGCCCAGCCCACAAAATTAAAAAAAGGAAAAGGAAAAAATAAATGAAAAAAAAAAAAAAAAAAGAAATAAAAAGAAAGAAGCGCAATCGACGTTCTCTGTCATGAAACTGAAAGGCGCCTTCCAATTCAAATTGGCCCGAGCTCACTGCTCAGACTTTCATTGGAGTCGGAGATGCTTCAGGTGGGAGCTTATTTAAAAAAGGGATTTTGATTGTTGATTCAATTTTGGAGAAAAAACCCTAGATAGATTTCAGAAAGTGAGGAGATGATCCTGAGAACGCCACCACCGAGGAAGCGCCGAGCTGAATCGGCGCTACCGGAAGATCAAATTCCAACAAGTCTTAGCCCTAAGGATATTTCTAATCAGAAACTTGTCATCTTTGAGGATTCTCCGCTTGCTCTGTTGCCGGAATCATCTCAAGAGCATCCTATCACTTCCGACCAAATGCTCTGCACTTACCAGTGCCGTCAAATGGTACAAATTTGTTTTGTGTTTTTTTTTAATAACTCTCTGTTTTATGGTCTGGATGGTTCTCATCAGGGTAAAGTCCCTGCCAAGAAAAGAAAGTAGCACCAATAATTCCATGAGAGATTATTTATAAAAGAGCTCTCTAAATATACATGTTTTTGGGACACAAAAGATGCATTTGACACCAACAATGTATTGGATTATTTTGTACTGACATTACTGAGGAGTGCAAAACTTGTTACTTTATGTGTCTAACTCTGGTCTTTTTCCGGTTCAGAATAATGATGAATGATGAAGGGTTAATAATTTTTCACTAGTAGTAGCTAAATTTGCATTTCTCGAGCTTCAGTTTTTACTTTATATTAATCAGTTGTGTTTGGGGTTAAAACTTATGTTGTCAATGAAACATAAGAAGCGAATCATTTTGACAGTCTTTCTGGGATGAGTTCAATATGAACAATAGCTTCATAAGTTTGAGACGAACATACATTTGTTTGCAGTAAAGTCTAAAGGGTTTGCAATTGCTTCATTTTCAACCTCTTCTACCAATTTACACGTATGCTTCATTTGTAAATGGTGAATAACTGCAACTAGTTCCATGCTGTCATAGAGATAGTGTCTAGACCCTTTCTTTTCTTTTTTTTTTTCATTTTTATTTTCCAGACGAGAATTTGAAGCTTCTCTTGTTAATTTTCTTTTAGCTGCGCAAACTGGGAAATATTTTCTTTGCTTTTATTTACAATTACATTACAGGGGCTGGGACATTATTGGAAAAGGAATTCTGGGGTGTAATATTAGAAGTTCTAATCATTTGTTTCTAGTTGTATCATAGGTGATAGTGATTTGCTAGCTAGGAAGATATAATTTAGATCTTCATCTTGATGGAAGGATATGTGTTCTGCAGTGGCAAATAGACTATTGCGTATCAATTTCACTTAACCATTGTCTGAGCTTATATAATTATTTATCATATTTGTTTTATCCAATAAATGGTGATTAGTATGCTAATCTAGCGTATACCTCACGAACTAGGATCCCATAGTCTAATCCTGATGTTAAGTATTCCAACCTGGCATACCCCACCAATTAGTAAGTCCTTATAGTTGGACGTTCTGGTGGTTTTTACTGCTATGGACCATGCTTTGACTTGCAGCAGTAGTTCTTTACTTCCTTAATAATGGGTTATGATGCTGTTTATTTATTTATTTATTTTTCACACATACAAGTTCAATTTGATTGCATGAATTTTTCTTCTCTTGCAATGACTTGGCTGTTCTGTAGGTAAAATCTGAATTTCTGGATGCATTAAGCAGTGCAGAAAAGCAGGCTCATGATTGTCAATCAAAACTTGAAACAGTTAATGAAGATCTTTGCAAATCTGGTGAGTTACGAGGAAAGATGTGCCTAATTTTCCAGAAAGGAGATAAAAAAGATAACAATATGAATGTATGAATGAAGTTGCTTATATCTCAAGCTATATCTTTCTAACTTTTCAGCTTACTGTTTGATATAAGAAGTTTTGCTTTAGTGGTTTTAAAGTTTTATGCAGCAAAAAGTATACTCGTCCTATAAAACAGGGTTGTCTGTGTATCATTTTTGTGATACAATAGGAATTTGGGAATTCCTAGATTGCATGCATATATCATTTTATGTTCCTATATAGAAAAGCAGTAATAGGCTTCTTACGAATGCTTCAATATCTTATAAGCATAGATATTGCTTTTTTTACTCTTTTGACTATCATGTAACATATCCCAAACCAATCCAAATAAAATATAGACTATTAGATGCCAAGCCCAGTGGTATTGGATATAATGGGGGTGAAGGGAGTGATAAAATTGTCTGACAACACAACAGTTTTTCACTTGGATTATTCAACATAGTGCTTATTGATTGCATGGCGTAGGAAGGTTTCATAAGTTAGCTAGAAGTTGTAGCAAACTAGATAATCCTTCAGTTCTCTTTTACTTATGTATTATTTTCTTTTCATTTTCCTCCATTACTCCTTGTCTTCTTATAATGTTAAAAAAGTTTCATTATTCTTTTGTCTATTTCACGCTTGTCTCTTTATTGTTTGGCCATCCTACCAAACAATAACATTATTTTTTTCATTTTCAAGAGGATAATTTCTGTCTTTTTCCTTGAGAATTCGGAAGAATTGAAGACTATTTTGAAGGATGTACATCTACAAGTAGTGATGAAAGGATAGAGTTCATTTACCAAATTGTGAAATTTAAAATAATGGAAGGAGGGTAACACCAGGTTGTAAAGATGAGCTTATATTCAAAGCATGAAAAATTACTATACGATGAGAGGTCAGTGTAGTTCAGAATGCCTCATATCTTAAAAATACAAATTTTCCTGAAAGGAATCAGTTTCCTACCAGGCACATAGTTTTTGTTTCTACTTACAGCTAGCGAATCTCTGATTACTATTTACATAGATTTGGCTGAATTCTCTGATTACTATTCACAGCTAGCGAATCTGAAAAATATACTTGATTTTGATTATCTAGTATACTGCTGCAAATCTTCAATTTAACTGTTTAAAATGTTACCAACATATCAGCATTGTTTCCGTAGTTGTGAGTTCCATTATATGATGCTGTCCTGGATCCTTTGGCATGTATTAAGATTTTATGCAGGTTTTAGCTTATTTCATTTGCATGGCATTAAGATTTTATTGTTATCTAGTATACTGCTGCAGATCTTCAATTTAACTGGTTAAAAGGTTACCAACATATCAGCATTGTTTCCTTAGTTGTGAGTTCTGTTAGTTGATGCTGTCCTAGATCCTTTGGCATGTATTAGGATTTTATGCAGGTTTTAACTTATTTCATTTGCATGGCATTAAGATTTTATTGTGGATTGATTGTTGATGTGAAATGGGGTTGTAATATTTTCTATATATTGCAGAAGCTGAAAAGAAAAGGTTTCGGGATAAATTTTTATATGCAGAGCAAGAGCTTGCTGCTGCTAAACAACGTGAACAAGCTCTGCAAAAACAGCTCTTCGAAGAAGTTGATTCTTTTGAAGAACGGCTCAGAAAACAAATACAGTTACATAGTGAACTTGAGGTGGTAGTAATAATTTTTCACCATTTAATTTTTTTTTTTTTTTCAAAAAATTTTTATGCTGATTTTTATTTGTGTTTCTATTTCTGATAATCAAAAGAGTCTATGTTCTGTGCTGTATTTTATGCTGCTTTGGGACTTCAAAATGCTCCATATTTGCACGATAGGATCTCTTGAAGCTTAGCAAACTTGTTTCTTTTCCTGATATAAATGAATGGAGCATGCTGTGTTTTATCCTAACCAACTTGTAATTTTTCCTCTTTCAGTCATACTGTCATACGGACTATGGTTTTCTGGGTGTGGGAATGACAAATAAACTTCCTTCTAGGTATGATTGCAATGATAGAAATATGTGTATTAGACAACCAATAAAATTTCAAGGAGGAAATAGACTCCATCTTTTGGAGGACTGATTCCTTTTGTTCTGCTGATGATGGATTTTGAGGTTGGGAAGTCAAGGAAGCCATGCTTATTAGGTAAGTTATCTGCAGTAGTGATCTAATCAAGCCATCAACAATATAGTTCATCCACAGAAGAGGATATTTTAGGTTGGCTTCTGGCAATAATGAAGTTATGAATGCCATAACGTCGTTGGCAATCGACCTTGTCTTTATCTAATCTCTAGTCAAGATTTTCGGTTCTAGAATGGTGAACATGGAGAGGAAAGTTGCAATAGTTTTGAGAGAGAGCATAATTAAGATGGTTTACTAAGTAGTGAAATCAAAGCTGTGTCGGATTGGATGAATTTGCTGGCTGGACAAACGGTATACTCAAATTAGAACTCTCAAATATTATTTCATAGTATTTGCTACAATGTGGAGGTATCTTTCAGTTCAATAATATTCTTTCGATTCCTTATTTTGTGTAACAATAGACGTATATGTTTTATGTTTATTTATTATCTTGATGAATCTGATATGGCTCTATTAGGTTTTGAAATATATAAATCATTATATGGTAATTACATTTTTTTTTTTCTTTATCCCTTTTCTTCTTTATTTTATATGAACTAATGAATAATCTATGTATATTTAATTTAGGTAAAGTTCCAGAATGAAGTGAATCTTCGTACCAAAGCTGAAGCTTCAGCTGCATTGGCTGAGGAAAAATCATGCATGCTAGAGGGTAAGCTAAATAATGTATCTGAGAGCATACAAAGGGAGAAAAGTCGGCTTCAGAATGAGCTTGTGCAGCTGAAAAGCGAGTCTAAGCTTTCTGTTTCCCGAATTAGTGCAGATGTCAGTCTCTGTTATTGTTTGCTAATTTGAAATTTATTTAATCAGCTACGGATTTCTGGATCAATTTACATTTTTTCTTTGTCACTTAGCTTGAAAGAATGGAATGTAGAGCTAAACATGCCGAGGAAGAGTCAAAACTGTTGAAGAACCAGTTGGAACAGCTTAGAAAGCAACTTAACGAGGTTATCTATTTTATCTTTTGTGATGGATGGATCAATTGCAACCTTACAAGGAGCACCCTTCATGCTTCTTAATGCCAAATTACCCCTATGTGTTTTTGTACATATCTTTTGTCTGGTACTGTGGTTATTGGTAAAGAAAACTTTAAGGAAAAATTACTTACCTCATTTAAATTGCTCAAGGAGAATAATAATGTATAGGAAATTGGATATGAGAAAGAGACTTTCTATAAGGAAAGATATTGCCTCAAGAATAAATAGGCGGAAGATATTAATGAGAAGAAGAGTACATACAAAATTGTTGTAAATTGCGTTTCCTTATACTCTATAGCTTATAGAATCCTTAACAATACATCTTCTGGATCTTGAAAGACAAAACTATTCTTTTGCCTCTTCTATTTGCATTAGCAATAGATAAATTATTAACTTGGTCACTGATGGTGTTGAGCCTAGAATGTACCAACCATTTCTGTGTTCAGGTTAGTTGGTTTTGGTCTAAACCATTGCACTCTTAAGGCTGCATCATCTTCTGGGTTTCCAAGTTTAAATTATAGATTGAACAAGTAAGTAAAAAAATTATGAAACTTGTAATTTTGGATTGAGATGCTCCTTTTCATAATAAAATTTCTGGAATTATAATCATAACTTCTCATTTCTGAGTTTACCTGCCATAAGTTACACGATAATTCTGCATAAGCTACTTTGGACTCTGATTGCTGCTGTAGATGAAATTTTTTTATCTTTTGCTTCAGTTTATCTGCTATGAATATTTTTTGCTGTTAAAATGTTGAGCTTTTACTATACATTTAGTATTATTGAACTGTGAAGCATGAAACATACGTCTTTCTTTCCAGTGCATTCAGCAGAAGGGGGAGGTTGAGAAGCAGTTACTACATGTATCATCTCAAGCACCTCCTTCCACGGACAACAATATATTATTGAAGCATTTGCAAGAAGAGCTCAGAAATTATGTATGTTGTTTCTCATTCATTGCATGATGGAATATGCTTTTTTTACTGGTCTTAGTTGAGGAACATATGCTTTTCTTAATGTCGGAAGAATATCATGACTTATAAGACGGCATTACCTCATTAAATTGATCTCAGTTGAAGCTAGCACAAAGAAGAATAGAAATCAGAATTTTAATCTGTAAGCAGAATGAAGCTGGTAACTCTTAGCTGATGGTTCAAATGTTATATAGAAAGAGAAATATGTTGCTGTGTCTTACTCACTGGAGACAATGATCCATGTTGATTGATTGGAAAATTCAGTAGTTGTATTGATTTGAGAAATAAAGTTATTTTTTTTAGTATGTAGAAAACACAAAAACCATTATACCTTCCTGTCATATCTTTCTCTGTAATACATGGATTTCCAGAACACCTCTGTGGTAAGAGCTTCTTGCTCGTCATAACTGCAGCTCTGCTACTGTCCATAAGTTACATAAACTTAAAATATAGCTTAAAAGTAGAATTGAAGTACTCACGTGTCAAGCAATAGCTACTTGATAATCTTGGCCACTATAACTGGAGCTATGCTACTGAACAATGTTAAAGATTTATCATCCTAAATGGGTAATGAATTGTTTATAATCAGAAAAAAAAAAAAAAAAAAGAGCTTAAATTGTTCATAATATGCTAATTATATTTTGTATTCCTTTATCAGGAATCTGAAGTATGTGAAGCAAGAAAATTGAAAGCTTCTCATGAGAATATGGAGTTGTTAAAAGAGAAATTACTAGAGGAAAAATGCCGTAGAGAGAGAACAGAATCTGAGCTCCTTAGATTATCTGAAGTGCAGCTGATTGTTGAGAAATTAGAGACCGAGTTGGCTGCTTGGAAATCCTTGATAAAAGACATACCTGGTGTGTCTAGGGCAGACGATGTGCCGCTCAAATTCGCAGCTCTGCAGAAGTATGCACTTGATTCATCCTTATCTTTTAAACCAGTTAATTTTAGCATGCCAAAAGTAAAAGTGTTTTTCTAACTTCCCTCATAAAAGTCAAATGAAGCCAGTTGGTGATATTTAGTGTGTTTTGGGTACTGGAGCGAACTGGATAGTATGCATGAAAGTAGCATTGTATTTAATCTTAAAGAATATAAATTATTTTAATAGTTCTTTATTGATTAATTTTTGGCCTTATGGAGTGTTATTTTACATTCTGTCTTGAGCTTTAAGAGTGTTGAATGCAGACAGGTAGTTGATAGCATGTTGAAGGTTGGCGAGGCTGAGGCGCGTTTGAAACAGTTGGAGGTGTCCCTAGATGCTGCTGAACTAGATAAGCAAAATGCTCTAAATGAAGCTAAGATGGCTAAGGAGATGGCAGAATTTTCCAAATCAGAGGTCAAGAGAATTGAATTGATGGTTAGTATGATCTAAAGTTACTTCTCAAGTTGGTGATGCCTGCCAAGAATTGGTAGCTTCAAGGGAAAATTTTGGCATCTTTGTTTATGGGAATTGGCATGCTTCCATCCTGACTATAGATCAATGCTCCGGAAAATATTGCAGTTTGCTGTTGAAACCCAACCCACTTCCCCCTGCCCCAAACCACACATGCTAAAAAATAAAAACAGAAAAAAAAAAAAAGAGAGAGAATAAAGTTAGATGTCCACTAGGAAATTTCTTATCATTGCTGCTACTACAGAACATTTAGGGTAAAAAGGTGCTAAATCATTAAATGAAAAATTTATGAAGTTCAACGTTGTGATTTTCTATTTATGATGGTAGCCTTTTCTTCTTATCATTTGATAACATTCAAGTTCTGAAGTTTGTTCTTTTAGGATTTATTAAGACGATCTCTAGTATTACTAATGAAATTCTCTAAATGTTACATATTTAGTTTTTGCTTTGAATTTGAAGCAATCAAATTAGGCAAACAATGATCAGAAGTTCAAGCTCTAGTCAGTTTCTCGAATATTTGCCTAAACATATGCAGCCCTCTGTTCCTTCAAACTGTTTCCTCTGGACTTTGTATATAATGATTAAAGATTATTTATTGTCTCCTTGCCTGTAGGTATCTTCAGTTTCAGAGGAAAAAGACCGTCTAGGAAATCTTGTAAATGAATTAAGAAAGGGAAAGAATGCTGAGTCTGGGAATGAATTAGTGAGCACAAGACTTGTTCAGGACCTTGAAGCAGCTCTTGCAAATAAGGAAAACAGTATAGCAGAACTAGATAACAATTTACAGGAGCAAAAGCAAGTCAATATGCAACTGCAGAATGAAATTAAGTTCCTTAATGAGAGGATAAATAGTGAAGCCAGAAGAATAAAGTCACTAGAGAGGGACGGTGATCGACTCCGTTCTGAGATGGCTATTTTGGAGGCCAAGGTTAGTATTTTAAGATAACAGATAAGGTAGGATGTTAAACATTTCTGGATCCTTGTGCTGCTTGTCATATCCTTTTCTTCCAAATATCTAGACTTCTTAACTAATAAATTCAAGTTTATTAGATGAGATGAAGATAGCATCTGTTGTATAGTGGGGGTGGAAGAGCTGGGAGGAAAAATGGTGACCTGGTGATTTTCTTATTGTTAGTTTTGTTGCTGCAGTTAGGACATGGTGATTTTTCTTCTGCTAATACAAAAGTTCTGAGAATGGTTAACACCCTTGCTGTTGACAATGAAGCAAAACAAACAATAGAGGCTTTGCAGAAAGAATTAGAGAAAACAAAGGAGAAGTTACAGGCTGTTGAAGAGTTAAAAAAACAGTCAGGTATTGGAAGCTCTGAGTCCCTGTATTTATTTTGTTAAGAATTCACTTAATTCCTAGTCAAGATCTGTTATCATTATTGTAGAGCTTCAATTAGTTTTTGTTATCATTGAGTTCATGTTTCACTCCTTAATTTGTCTTTTTTGAGTCAAGGGAAACATTGAATACATAGACTGTTTTTCCAAAGAAAAGAGACTCCCGCTTATTGACAGTAGACTCTTTCTCTATTTCCTCATTTATTTTTCTCATGTATTTTGGAAACCTTGATTACATGGGCACCTTTATGAAGAAGAGGAGTTGACCTTTAATTAAGGTGACATATATTATCGTTTGATGGTACAAGGATTGGAGCCTTTATTTGCTTTGGCTTTTGTTATATGGATTCCTTTTAAGGTTGCACATGTTTCCTTTATATAGTAACCAAAATTACAAATTGGTACATTGATGAATAGGGTCAAGTCATGATCTCATTGGTGCGTGTTTTTTGTTGACCCTCAGCTTTTTTGCAAACATTTAGACTGGTCGAGCTTGCTGTGTCCTGTTGTTGGGAAACATGTTGTATATTATTGTTTTAATATGAACTGAGTGTAACTTTCTCAAGCGTATTGAATTTTTCTTTCAACCATTGGAGATGCAAATAAATTAACATAATTGTTGAGTTCATAATTCAGCCTCACTCTATCAACTTAAGCTTTTAAATGAGGTGAAAAATTAACATGGTATCAAAGTGGGAGGTTCTGCTTTCAAGCTTGGCTTTGAAAATCATGAGTTTTTGGATTTTTCGTTTAAAAGAAAATATTTTAATAATTTCTTCATTTTACATTAATTCCATTTGGGTTTCAAATGGGGCATTCTGATAGAGATGGATTGATGGATAAATGAACCAGGACAAATCCAAAAACTGGGAGAAGATGAGATATAAAAGTTGGAGTATTATGGTGCAGTATTTATTTTTTACCTTAAGCTAAACCACTGATGTTCCTTCAACTAGTGAAGGAATTATTTCCGTATCACCTTTTATTTTTTCGAAAACCCGGTCAGGATATTTTTTTCTATCTAAAATGAAATAGCTGTTTATTCCATTCTGGGCAACTTTCCCCCATATCAATCTTTCTGCCTCTTCTTCTTCTATTTCTGTTTTTATTTTAAAAATTGGTTCTCTTCATAGTCTTCTAGGTTCTTTTTCTTTGTCTGATGGTTATTTTTGTGGGTTTGTCAGCTGATGCAGGGCTCGTAGACTCATATATTTCTGGAAAGATTTTGCAGTTGAAAGAACAGATTGCAACTCTTGAGAAACGAGAAGAGAGGTAAACAGTTGATGAATTAATCTAAGGTCCAATGGATACGCTTTATGATTTTACTTAATTTAGAATACTAAAATTGCAATAGAAAAACAGGTACAAGACAGTTTTTGCTGATAGAATCTCAGTTTTTCGAAGAGCTTGCTGTGAACTTTTTGGTTACAAGGTATGATGTTCAGTGAAGTTGAACTTCTCTCTTGCCTTCTTCGCCGACGACTTGTAAAAACACATTTATTTCGAAGATGGAATTTATATTTGTGAAGATGTGATATTCTGGTTTAGTTGTCATCCAAAATAAAACTTTGAACTAAAATTATTCTTTTCTACCGGTTCTTAGTGGCTTTGCACGCAGTATGTGTATTACTTATTAAGATCTATTGAGGATTGTTTTCACCATGTGAGGTTATTTATGTGACTGTTTTACTATCCTTTAAACATTATGCTAGATCTTGAGTTGAGTACAACGTGGGGCAGAATAATTGCTATAGGAGGCTAAGAGTTCTTTTAAAAGTTTCCTCTACGAGGTTTGCTAAATTGTTTGTTTGATATTGACTTATGTGGCCTTCTGTTATAAGCAATGTCTGCCATGTTAATAGAGCTCCTATTATCTTGTGGTGTATTCCTTGCACCTTGATGTTATCAACAGAGGGGTAAATAATGCTCTGTCCTAACAAAACTTCTACTTTAATTGTGTTCTCAGATTGTAATGGATGATCATCAACGCCAAGATGGAATCCCAGTTACACACTTCACACTCCAGTCTATCTATGCTCAAAGTGATGACGAGAAACTTGAATTTGAATATGAATCAGGGAATAGTAACATTCTGGTATTGTGGACCTTTATGACTTTATTTATCTATTATCTGATGACTGTTGGTGCCTTTAATTTCAATAAGTGAAATTTGTTTAATGAGTAGGCAGCAAAGGTGGATTAAAGTAAAAAAGGGGAGGGATTAGGATACATATCCAGAAGGGCAGAGGGGTTGGGGGAAGGAGTAAATACTGTCATATCTTTTACCAGGTATAATTGAAGTAAATTGTTGTTGTTTATGGCTACTACTTCACTTAATTGAATTACAAGTTTCTATTCCAAATTAAAGAAATGAATGCCCATTGTGCTAAAATAATCATATTTTACATTCGAAGTGTCATAAATAATGTACTTAGTTTAATGGTTTTATGTCATTAATATGAGTTCCACCCTTAACCGCGCTCATAGCTAGATTAATGTGTTTGTTCAATTGCTCCACTTAATTTTTTTTCCACAAGTGAGAAGGGAATGTTCAAGTTCGGTGGAGGGACTTTTTCATTTTACTGGAACTATACTATTTTTCATATTCTTATGATTTTAGAGATTGATATTGTTTTTTAAATTAATCTAAATTCTTTGTTTTCCTTGATCTACTAGGTGAATCAGTACACTAAGCAGCCTGAGATTTCACGCCAGGTATGCAGAATGTTTCAAGCAATTCTTTCCTTTTTGCATTCAAGTTTTTTGATGTAGTGCATAAATGTTCTTGGCTTAAAAATTATTACCGTTAAAAAATTAATTAAATTCCAAATTAGTAAGTTGACGGCAATGAAAAGAATGAAGATGCCTTTAGCATGTCTATTAAATTACATATGTAAACATCATTTTTTTAATTATCTTCATTTCTTTCTGAGGTGTTCAGATGGTAGGCCTAAGCTTACTTGGTAGAAGAATTTTTAATGCCATTTCAACTTCACCACTAAAATCCTCTTTATATAAATGACAACTGGTAAGGGAGAAAGCAGGGAAGAAATATTTTATACTTGAAGTTAAAATCATGATGATTTATTATTAATTGCCAGCAACATTTAACTTGAGCATTATCTGAAATGTCTCTGTAACCTTGGAGTTGTTTATCCTTCACCAATTTTTATATGAGAAGAACTAATTAACGGTTCGTGTTAAAAGAAAGCAGCATCTGGTTAAGACTGATTTCTGGATCTTTCATTTTATATGAATACTGAAAGCTATCTTTAAAGTAGCAATTTTCGAGCTGATTCATGAAGTCTGTAGCTTTACAGGAAGGTACTTTCTGCACCTCTGTAATAGGTGGCAATTCTATGGTGTCTTCCTGATTACATTTAATCCCATAGCAGTATATTTTTATGATTTTGTTATATATTTGCCTTTTTATTTTTTTTTGGATTTTGGCAGGGATTTATTCTTAAAATTTTCCATTTTGCAGGTTGAAATATTCATAAAAAAGATGAATTCCATTCCTGCTTTTACAGCTAACTTGACCATGGAGTCTTTTAACAAGCGGACCTTGTCTTAGAACTTGTCACTGTCCTTGTTCATTTTCTGAGGTGAGCCACATATTGTTGCTATGATATAGCAACCTCTTGTTGTGCTCGATGGTTATTCTTATTCTAATGTGACTATACTTCTTGACTTGAGCTCATAACGCATAGTATTATCTTTGTGACAGCACTTTATAATTCTGGTACTGGAGGCATTTATGCTTAGTGGATTTCCTATTCCTTCTTTGACACATACATATAAGGTTGTTTTTCTTTGGTTCTTGTTGAACCTAATATAGAATGATATAAAGTTTTCGATGAGTAGAAAGCCACTCAGAACAAAGGAGGATATTACTGATTTGAACATTAATATTTTGGTTAAACCTTGTGTTCCTAACTTTCTGAAATTAGGATGTAATGAGAACTCACTTTTTACTCTTAGTTGTAGTAATATACATTCATGTCTCTTATCTGCTTTGTGATCTGCCAAATTCTTAACCTACAGGAGGAGAGGAATTGCAGTGGTGGTTTGGTATATATTAAAGTATAATTATACACATGTAGTAATACTTGTTTTCTTCAGGAAATAAAAATGGGTAGGGATAAGGGCTGGGGTTGGTGAAGGTGGCAAGAGAAAGTTAATTGCTGAACGATTATTATTATTATTATTATTGTAAAGGTAAAGCCAGTGGAGGAGGTCCTTTGTTTACGGACATTGTCATGTATAGTGGGTTGACTGAAACCTTATGCATTGTAGGAAGACATTCATTCTATGCACCTGGATAAAGACATTTGTGAGTGCCATGTACCCTGCAGTCAAATTTTGTCCTCTCATTCTCATCTCTTCCGTGCTTGGAGAGGCTGACTTTAAATTTCAATTCCATGTGTGTGCCAAAAGTGAGAGGGTGGTTGATTGAATGAATGAATGAAACACTTTAAACCTGCTTTTTTTTTTCTCCCCCCCTTCTTTCGGTAGTCTCACAAAGGTGGCCGCACTGGTTGACTTGCTCCCATTCCCCATTGGCTTAGTTTTATTTTCGTTTGAAATACTCGTTCTGGTAACTGTGCGGGCTGGCGTATTTCAGTGGAACTGTGTATAGCATATTAGTAAAAACCTTGTCATTTTAGAAATCACCAGTAGAGCAGTGAGGGAACAGTAAGGGGTTGGGGGTCCTTTATAGCAGCAATAATTGAAAGACAAGATCCACTTCTCAAGTTAACTTTCCCCTGTACAGAATCTCACTTCAGTGTTAAAAAGTAGGTTCCTCCTACTTGTCTTTTGATTAGAAAGTAAGGGTCTATACCCATAGAACCTTACAATCCCATCACAGTCACAGCTTGATAAACCTGTTCACAATAATTGTAGTTGAATCCCCCAACATGAATTGGCCAAGTGAAACATTTCATACAGAACAGAGTCCGGAGAAGAGAGAACATTTCAGGTTGATGTAATTATATTTAAAATTTAAATCCAGAGAGAACTGATGTCTTGTATAGTATTATTAAGAATTAGGTTACCAAGAAGGGAATTGAATTAGTAGTCAATCAAGAATGGACACGAAAAAGACCAAAAGAGGAAAAAGGGAAAAAAAAAATGGGGGAAGAAGAAGAAAGGAGAGATGAGTAATGTTGTGTGGGGTCGGTCTGATTCTATAAATAGAGGACTTGGCAAAGAAATCCATGTAGGGCACGTCATTAAGCACCAGAAACAGATCATAAATAGGAAACCCCAGAATTTTATTATTCCTTCTTGGTTTTTGGGAAATGAGACAGGAAGAAGGTAAGTAGGTATTACAAGAGAATGATTATACTTTTCACTATGTTTGTGTGTGTAATAATCATTCATCTATTTTTTTTTAAATTTTTTTTTCTATTTTAAGTGCCTTGGAATAATGTACTCTTGTGTTTTTGGTAAAGACCATAATAACGAAAGGTAAGGAGGAAATAGATAATTAGATAGGAAAATATTGGGGGCGGCGTAGTGGCTGGGGAGGTTGGGAAAACCATGTAGAAGTGGGTTTTCTAAGGCACCATTTGGATGTGTGGTTTTAGTGCCGTTTTATGCGGAGGCTGTTTTTATATAATTTATTTATTTGCGTGTGAAGGTTTTGTTTGGTGAAAGAAAGCAATGCGTACTTGATTCCTTGTTCAAATTGTTGACATATATGGTATATGTGTGTGCATAATCCTTGTGGATTGATCTTCTTCATTTCCCTTTGTGCTATACTTACTAGCACTTTCAAGATTTCATTAGCATCATCAACTTTGCAATGCATAATATATAGTTGAAGAAAACTTAGAATTGTCATATCATCTAGATATGCGTAGATATGCTTTAGTAGGGATTTTCTTTTTCTTATTTAAGGTAAAACCACGAAAATGGAGAGAATTTGTTCTAATAATTAGGTTTCTTTACTCATTTAATTTCAACTTAAAAAAAAATAAAAAATAAAAATTAAGGATATCTTGAAAGCATTCTTTAAGATAAATTTTTACAATTATATCACCAAACAAAAGATAATTATATATTCAAAATTATTAAAATATATCTCTAATATATATATATATATATTAATTTAATTTTTAATTTTATAAATTACTTTGAATTATGAATATTTTCTTAATAAAATGTATGTCAATAGTCAACTTTAAGTCATGTCAATTCATTTTTCCCTTCCGCTTCCACTAATTGCTTTAAGGTTTGATATAATGATCTCCCATATGTACATACATATATATATATATATATATATATATATATCTGTATTTTCCAAACCCTAATTGACATTGACGATTGGGATTTGCTAATCTACTTTTCAACTCTGACTTGAGGGATACAAATTATTAATAGTTACCAATACTTGTACGAAATACTACTTAGTCATGATTTCTTAGAGAAAATCAAACTCTATCATAAAATTCTTCAATAATCAACAATTATGTTGATTAAAGTGAATATATGCATAATGAAGAGTTTGTCACTCCCAAGTGATGACCTGGACACCAAAGGGTGTGTCCTGTTGCCACTCACCTAGGGGTTACCACTGTGATAACACATGGTACCTTAGGGACACGCTAATAGATAATAAGAAACACTCGAAGTGCCGAGTTTTAAACTTCACCAAACCTTCTTAATTCGCTTTAATACGGTCATTGTCCGCTTTATGTCTCTTTCATGTTTTGTCATAAAATTTGTTGCATGTCCACTTAGGTGTATTGTACCAACACCGATTGCAAGGGTTGTCCCAAGCAGAAAAACCTGGGAACTTTGAAAAGGGGACGACTACAATACACATACAATAAATATGATTTGTCCTTAGGTCTGAGCTTCCTTCACATGTCATAGCTACATCGGTTTGTACACTGCTCTTTTGGGCAATGTATCATATAAATAGGCTTGAATGACCAAAACCCAATAAGGTGAAAGCAGTTTGAGAATACTATTCTATTGCTAAGACATTTTTCCTCTCCTGCTTATTACATTTTTAATTACTTCATTGGAGAATATTGGTCAATCCGGTTACCATCCTTCCCCTACCCTTATAGACTTAATTGTTGAACTTGACGGAGATAAACCCTCCGTTGCAGAAGTATTTGTCGCGATTCACCTCCTCAATTCAACCCATCGTAGACCACACGAGTCATCTCTTGACTTTGACAACGCCACATCATATGTATGTATGTATGTATATAGTTTATGTTATTTAGATATTGAGGTATGCTCGTAAAATGGTTTGAGAATATATCTTTGAAAAAGAAAAGAAAAGAAAAGAAAAAAGTCATCAATGTAGTGATGGATTCCATTGCCTTCATATGTGGATCCAATTCTATGATGATTATGCTATAAACATCATGTATAGTAAGTCTAAGCAAGTCTAGTCTAGCTAATAGGTTCTTAGCTTAATTAGCTTTCCTTTATTAGATAATCCTAGAAATGACATGGAATATATGTTGAAATTGCTTCTTTACAAAATACT
>JAXGGT010000054.1:1606167-1632319 GCA_035583425.1 Marsdenia floribunda | reverse complement strand
AATCTTTTCCTTCATCCCACACATAGGTAGATTTTAATTCTTTAAAATCTTATTATTTAATTATGAATTTCCCATCATCTTTTCATTTATAAATTTTTTTATCTTTTTTCTCTCATTTTTATTTTGACAAATAATAAATTTTCTTTAAAATATTTTTCAAGATGTATTGGAACTATTTTAAAGAATGTAATATCTTAATCTTGAGATACTTTGTGCTTTTAAGTTGAGGATTTTTAGTAAGTATTCTTTAGCAGTATCTATCCGTTTAAGTGTGAAATTATACATACATATATATATATATATATTCTCTTCTTTCTTATTCTTATTAATTGTAACACCTTCCACTACATATTTATAAATAATCAAACTACATTTTATTGATCAATTTGTTTGAAGTAATTTTTAGAGATTCTATTAAATATAGTTGTAATAAATTTAAATTATTTAATAATCCTTTTTTTTGTGATTTTTATTTTTTTGGTCCTTTGAATTAAACTTTTTGAATTATATTTTATTTTACTATTTTTTGAATAATTTTTTATTCATGGGAATTGGGATTAATATTTTAGTAAGATAAACAATAATATGGTCTTTTAGTACAACTAATACTTGTTACAAATTTCGCCACCAACCATCCCTTCATTTTTTATCATTTGGAAAGAAAGTTTAATTATACTTAAAATAAACTCCAAAATTTTACCAATAATATGGAGATAATGTACAATAACATAGACAATTGTTTCTATGAATCTCCATAATTGTTTAAAATATAAGCCCGTAAAGAAATTTGCTCCCTCAGTTATATAAGAAATTTTATATTTTTTCTAAATATTTTTTTAACTTTATATATCTTACTATGACAAATTATATTTATCGTTTATAGTTGAATTATTAAGACCATATTCTCTTAACCAACATAATAAATCTAATGATCATGAGTTTAAAGCTAGTAAGTTACTTTTCTCTAAATCTAAAAAATATGTTTATTCAATGTGCAAGTCATTTAAGTAAATCAAGCAAATTAAATGAAATTATTTAAAATATATATACATATATATATTATGTATTTGAAATCACACATTTCATCTTTCAAATAATTTTATTTGAAGAAATTCTCGATTTTGATAAAATTTTTTGGATAGTGTTTTACATTATATCATCGATTACCGATTTCTTTGTGTGTTCTTGTTTAAAGACAATGTATTTTCAATTTAAACATATGTTATTATTTACATGTGTTTTAATTTTTATGTTTTGTTTATATTTATAACATTTTTTATTAATTTATTCGGTTATTGTTGTCTTTAATTTGTACAGGGAATATATATAATTTTAAAATAATTTTATATATACTTAAAATTAATACTTTTACTAAATAATTAATAATATTTTAAATTACATGAATAAATTATAAATTTTTTTAAAATAGTATATGAATAGTTAATGGAGTTATATTAGTTTTTCTTTTTTAAAAAGTAATAGCATTATATTATATAAATATTTTACATATATTATTAACAAAATTAAAATTAGTAATTTTTATATACAATTTTTTTGTCCAATTAGACCTTAATATATTATTTTTTATATTATTTTTTATATTATTATACAATTTTAATATAAAATATAGTTAAACAAGATTCGTGTATGTTATTGTTATTTAAAAGGAAAATATATTTTCAAGCGTGAAAAGTATTTTGAATATTAATAATATTATTATTTTCAATAATAATTACCAATATAAAAAGAAAATAAACTAAAACAAATATAAAAATGTACCATCAAAATATAATTATGTGTAAAAATTTTAATATTATCCGAAATATAATTAGTAATATAGTTGTTATCTTTATAATACAAATTATATAAAATTCTATTTTAATATATAAAATACCTTAAGAAATTGAAAATTTAAGAATTCTATATTAAGAAATTAAAAATTTCTTTTCAAAAATAATAATACATGAGGCCTAAAAAATTAAAATCTAAAATTATGATACCTAAACATTAAAAAATCAACTAAAAATTCTCAATTCTAAAATTTTGATAAAATATTACTTATGATCTTTATGAATGAATATCAATATATGATTTTCTTTTTTATTTATTAATTTTTCTTTTTTAAAAAAATAGTGAGATTTATGAATAAAAATGAACATCCGTTATTTATTTTTATTTATTAATATATGTATATATATATATATATATATATATATATTGAATCTCGTGTATATATATATAACACCATTCATGAATTAAAATATGGCTAACTTTAAACAAAGGTGTTTAATCTAATGAAATTAAATAATAGAAAATGCATTACATAATATTCGTTTTATAATAAATCATACATTTAATAATTTGTGAAAATTTATAAAAGTTTATCTAGTAACAAATAAATAAAATGAAAATTTTATTACTATATATTATTATTTGTTTAAAAAAAATATTTTTCTTTTATTAACAAAAGTAGAAATTAAATCATTTTAATGAATCTTTAATTTCTTTTAAATTCGTTTTTGATGATTTTATATTTAATTTTACAAATTAATTAATTATCATCCTCAATTCTAAAAGTATATAAGAAAACACTATTAAATAATTAATTACTATATCGAAATGTCAAGATATTTTTAAAAATTTAAAATAAAACTTTAATTAAATTGTTTAATTTTTTTTTTGTTTTATATTAAATTAATAATAATTTCTACCTTAAAAAGTTTGTAAAATATTTTATTACTAATTTGATTCATTTTAATTTGTATTGAAAAAATGAAAGTTTAAAAAAATCATATTTAAAAATAAATCAATCATATTTTTAATTATTTATTATAATTTTAAATTTAAATATCCACATTTACAAATACATATAAATTATTTAAAATTTTAAAAAATATATATATTTTTTTTCATTTACTATTAGTATTATTATTCATCGAAATTGTTTTTTCTTATCATAGTAATGAATGCCAAAATAATAATTTATTAACATAAATGCAATACTTTACATTATTAGAGTAACTATATTATGATTAAATATAATAGAGTAATAACAATATTTTAAAATAATTTTACATAATTAATCATTATAATGAGTTATTATTGTAACATTTAAAAATTAAATGAGAATAAAGATTTACCATTACAACATTTAAACATTTTTAGTGAAATCTTGATATCTCTACTCTTTTTTTCTTTTTTTTTTATTAATATTATTAATACATTAAATGGTGTTTTTATAAATGAAATAAATATTATAAGTTACAATATAACATTTTAAAATTAAAATTAAATAAGAATTATAAGTTACTATTATAACACTTAAAAATTAAATTAATATTATGACTTATAAGTTATCATTGTAATATTTTTCAATTGTCTAATGTAAGTTAAAAAAATATTATAAATATATCATTTAATATTATGAATTACCATTTAATATAATAAATTAAATAAGTTTAATATTACCATATAATATATCATTTAATATAATAGTTATAGTGTGAAGGGTAAATTTGTCTTTAAAAAAAAAAAAAAAAAAAAAAACACCCTTTATATTTTTATAGAGGATATTAGAAGATATTAGATTAGATATATCATATCATATCTTGCTTTAGGAAATAATATATATATATATATATATATATATATGTATATATGTATGTCCAGTGATTGAGAATTTTGGGCACCAGTCACACACACCCTATAACCCACATATGAATCTGTCAAAGATTCCGTTCCATTCCCTTATTCTTTACTTATAAGGTATGTCTAAGTTTCTGCTATATATATATATATATATATTTGCTTGTAAATGGTTAATACGTACGGTTAGTGGCTGGTGAGTAGTAAGTCTAGGTAGCCTTCATGATTTGCTTGATGAAAATAACACGAAATCTTGAGAAAATCGACTATGCACCATTAATGGCTTCTAGCTTAGTGCACCTCAACATTATTAATGTGGTTTCAAAGTACAGCACTTACTTTCATAGTTTCATTCACACCAAGTAGCTAGTATATATAGTATTTTGTTATTATAATTAAAATAATTATTATATTTTTAGAGTACTTTTTTCAATATTTTTTATACTGCTTTTGCATACATTGAATCTATAATATTAAATAACATTTTATTATAGTAAGCTTATGGCAGATATGAAAGGAAAAAGAAATAATTATAATAGAGGTAGTATTATAGAAAGGAAAATCGGTCGATTCCGTTCTATAACTATTTTTGTTAATTAACTTAAGTACAAAATCTTTATTTTTAACCTGATAAGTCTTATATCTTTTTACGAGTAGCCTATTAAGTCCTTTTGGTTAAAAATTTAAACTTTTCGATCAAAATTCGTCACGTGCTAGGTTCTAATGATCATGATCCTAATAAAATAACAGTGACAAAGGTGTTGACGTCATTTGAAAGGAATTTAGCTTTTCACCATCTGCGATAGCCTAGCCATTCTCTTTGTTTCTCAGTCCGGAGAGAAATAGAGAGAAGAATAGTGTTTGGACTGTTTTTCCCCCTTAAAAATCATCACGTGCCCAATACGTGATGAATTTTGATCGAAAAGTTTAAATTTTTGGCCAAAAAAGACTTAATAGGCTGCTCATAAAAAGATATAAGACTTATCAAATTAAAAATAAAGATTCTCAATTTTAGTTAATTAACAAAAATAGTTACGAACTGAACCGGCCAATTTTTCAGAAATTATGACATTTTGCATATGAAACGTCGTCGTAACTGTTTTAATTGAAGAAACCACCGGATACACAAAATGATTCTTGAGTTTATGGGCGACGAAAAGCCTCCGCGACCTAAATCAAACAAACCGTTTTACTGATTCAATCAAAGATTTTAACTTTTTTTTCTTTCTTTTGGCAAGAAATTTTTTGATTAGATTTTTATGCCCATTTGAATCTCTGAACCGATTCTTTTATTTTACTTTATGTTTTGGATATGGCTCTGTTGCAATTCTTATCTTTCAACAAGAAATTGCTTTCTTGTGTCCTTCTTGCTCAGCTTCTGCGGTGGCTGCTTTCTCTACCAAGTCCAATCCTTACATTGGTAAGCCTCGAAATGCTTAAGATATATTCCTATTTTTAGTGGGTTTCTTTTTCTTTTCATTTTTTTTTTTTTTTTTTTTTACAAAATCACCATTACTCCTCGTTTGATTGGTTTGAATTTTCTTCTTTCCTGTGTTTTTGCTTATATAGCTAACTAAAAGGTAGTAATTCTACTAGAAGTCCTTTTGGATTTTCCTTGTTCCTGTTTAGATTAATAAAATGAAATTAATCTTGATTGGTCTAGTTTATGATGTTATGATATGGTTTACTCTTGTACATGGCAGTAATGCAATGCATGCAAGAGATATGCTTCGGCACATTGCTTCATTTTGCCAACTTTTCTGTGAGGACTCCAAATTGCAAAAAAAAAAAAAAAAAAAGAGGGTTCAAGAGAAGATGTATACAATTCATCACCAAAACATCAGCTATGCCTCTCAATACATAGTTATTTTCATGTCTAAAATCATTGTTATGGTAATTGTGTTCAGAGATTTCCTTTGTGATGTTACTCTCCATGTATAGAGTTGGGAGCAGATAAGGAGAATTGTCTCTGAGGATTTATGCTCTTTTTATTTATTTATTTTTTTTTTTTGGGTGGGTGGTGGTGGGGTTGTAATGTTGCAGAGGAAGCTGATACTGAAATATGCTCATACGTACAGTCTGGGACTTTGGGGAGCTGAACCTGTGAAATCTTAATGACTCCATGAGAAGCTTATTCCTTGATACAACCTTCAGTGATTTTACCCCCATGCCTGCAAATTTGAAGTTGGTTTTCTCGTGGTGTAACTGGTTGGAGAACATGGTAAAGATCAGCAAAAATTCTTTTTAAAGTAAAAAGAAAAAGAAAAAGAAGATACAAAAGCAGGCAAAATTGCAGAGTTTCTGCGAAGCAGTTCAGAATGCATCTGTCTATGCACGGTGGATTTACATTGATAACCAAAAACATCGGATCATAACATGCTTTTTGGACTGGGAACAAGTAATACTCGAGGATGATGATGATGATGATGATGTTCGTGGTGGCAAAGATTCTTGATTACTCTCTCTCTCTCTCTCAAAAAAGTGCTTTTTTAGCTGCTCAATTCTTTCTTTCTTCTCATGATTATTATTTTTATTATTACTTCTCCTTTTTTCCTTTCCAATTCTTCGTGTCATTATATTTCTTCTTTTGCATCTGCTATACCATCAGGTTATTGGACAGGCATACATAAAAAAGAATACGAAAAACGGAGCTGTTGGACCAGTAGAACATGAATTAAATGTATAACTGATTCAGTTATTCCCGTGTTTGCATGCATAATTGTTTCCATCACCATTAATAAACTGGTCCAACTCCTCCAGACATTTTTTCCAGTCCGACAAAAGAAACGCCATGAACACCAAGCTCACATTGTCTTTTCATTGTATCCAGATTCCGGTTTACATTCCAGTTCTTATATATATATATATATATATATCTTTTAACTGTAATTTACAGCATTTGGGGTTCATTGAATTTTTGAAAGAGACACAATCATTCATAGAAGCCATATATATTGCTCATTCATGGTTCATTTTGGATAATGCTTGAACAGCTAGCTCAGTGTTAGTTTCCCAGATAAACAAAGATTACCTCCCACTCCTCTCATGGCATCTGGATCAGTGACAACAGTCTTAACAAGATAGATTGAATCTTCTGTGGGTGATTATGGTATACTTATACACGAGTGGCAAGAATAAGATTATTCCAAAGGGATATTATGCTTTCCTCAAGCTACCTTGTATCTAGAATAGGGGGAAGGTGACTAGGTGCAATTCTTTCACTTCAAAAATATAAATATAATACAAGTAATTTGTAAATGATACATAAGGTCATCTAAGAATAAAAGGTAAATTTTTTTTTTTCTTAATCGAACTATGTAGATACAATAGTACAATAGAACCGAATGTGAATAATAGATAGTTTTAAATGGATGAAATTAAAAGGATAGTAGCTAGTAATGGTAGCCCAATTCCTATGCCTTTAGTTACTTGGAGGGAAGGGGTCCCTCATATCATAACAAACCTAACTACAATTATGTGCCGATGCCTGTATATTCTTGGGACACAATGAAAACCTTTTATACATAAAGTCAAAAAAGGGTAGAAGAGGAGAGAGAAGTGATGATTCATTAATTAGAAAATCTAGCTACGATAGGAGAGGATGATGTAGCCATTTATCTTTCTACCTAGGAACATGTCTGAAACATGTCTTGATATTGGAGCCAGGCCCTTCCTTCCTTGATCCTTCCCCTCTTATGGAGTTTGGAGGCTCTTTCAAAAATTTCTATCTTTCCTCATGAAAATGTTGGCTGAAGGACAAGCATGGTCCCTCTATGCAAAATTTCTTTTCATGCATCATCAAAGCTTTTATCTTCTCCCTCAGTTTCTCAGACCACATAATATCTATAATTGAAATTGCTCACATTTTCTTCCAATCCATTATATTAAGAATAATCAAGACTTCTTTTTTTTGTGTGTGTGTGTGTGAGAGGGAGAGAGAGGCAGATGAGAGAGAATTCAATGTGAATGGTCTAAATAGAATCACGTTAAGGATTATTACTGTACAAACCAATTGTGAATGTATGCATCAATGAAGAGAACAGAAATTTGTGCCGCTCAAATCAATATCAAGATTCTTTATTTAGGGTATCAAACAAATTAGTAGCCATTGCCATTATTTATATTGGACTAAGAGGAGCAATTGGATGGGTTTATAGCAATTAATTAGTAGTGGATTGAATTTTGGCCTAACACACGTGAATTAGAGTCTTATTAATGCTACTCAACTCAAGGTCATGAGTTTAACATGTACTTATGTAAAAATCAAGTGAGACCTTTCTCAAGCAAGAATTAAACTTTACCAACACAATTTAGACTGAATTTAAATTAGTCGAAACAATAGCTTTGAATACCAAATGATCTTTCAAAAAAATTAGTTGCGGGTTGCAGGAACCACCTACAGGAAAGGAAAGGTAAAAGGAGACTTCCTTCACCTTCATTTTTTTTTTTTTTTTTTTTTGAGTGTTGTATCCATAATTTTTGCAAACTAATATTCTTCACTAACTTCTAGGAGGTAATCAGGACCCTCACGAGTACTTCACACTTGATAAGTCAAAAATAAGAGGAGGAAAAAAAAAAAAAAAAATCACGTTAGACTATTTTAAGTAATTGAAAAGAATCCTTTAAACCAACCAAGCAGAGGTCCATAAATAAGTGGCCCCCAACCGTCAAAAGGTGTGGGATACACAACATTTTATGCCCTTCCAATGGCACAAGTTAAATGTTGTTGGAAATTATCCACAACCAAAAGAAGCATCCAAAATTAAATTCTTACCTTTCTCAAGTACCTAGGAAGCTTCCCGGCAGGAAAATTGGTGTTCATTTTTTTTTTTTTTTGTCTCCCCTTTTGGTCAAAAACCGGATCGAATTTTCTTTACAAATAAAACAGAAGTGCCCAAGCAGGCTTGCAGAATCTACAAATATGATACAAAAGATACAGGTTCCTTATATCCAGGCTGAAAGAAGCTCAACTGCCTTACTGAGTATTTTTCTAATAGTACACGAGGAATCCTCTAAAAAATGGTGTGACCTATGGATTCCAGCATTATGGTTAAGCACTAACTTAGTCCAAACAAGTAGAACCGACGTATTTCCCGAGTAAAATCTATTCCTACGACTACATACATTTCACCCAAGCAGTTGCATCAATAGAAGTGAAGAAATCTGTCCAAGTTCCTCTAGGGAAAATTGGTTCAACATATCTTGGAATTCTCCTCTAGATTTGAAGATATTTATGCCCTTCCGGAAATTATGCCCATCGATTAAGAATTTGGCTCTAGATCTCAGGTACCACATAACCATAATGTTTGAACTGGCCAGGAAACGACTGTTATTCTCTCAAAAGATATACGTGGAGCAGCTTAGCTTTATCATTTCTTAGAACAATTACACGTGATTTTCTAGAATAACAAGAATATCTTGCGACTATTTATATATATACACACAAATATATAGATATATTAGGAAATAAAGATAAGTTGATTCAACTTATAGAAATATAGAATATTGTACAAGAAGTTGATGGTACAAGAAAAGCCAGATAAAACCATGACACATTATATAATGCGCAAATCAAGAGAGTTTGGATTTCTAGAATTGTTGAAGATAAGAGGATAAACTAAGCACAACATAAACACTGTTCACCGAGATTGAGAGTTCCAATCTCATTGTTGGGTCCCTAAAGTCCGTATACTAGTTGCTAGGTGCAGAGGGCTGTAATTTTACAAGTGAAGAATATCTTTAAGGCGATCAAGAAAGGAGCAACCCAAATAACCAAATGAAAAGTAGTACCATTTTCCAGGCTCTTAATCATCAGTTGCCTCCATATTTGTTCCTTTTAAATGCAGGTGCTTCTCCCTCTTCTGAAATTCTGTCAAACCTTTCCCACTTCCAGTTACACCAACTTTACCATGGGGGTCATCTGGCGATTTAAATATGCTCTCACGCTTACGACCCGAGAAGAAACCAACCTAAAATCCAAAAGAAGCATATGCTTTTAGCCACTAGCATGCACATACACAGACAAACGCAAGATGAAGTGAAAACAGGGATGCAGACATTTCAAAGTTCTAAGAACGAGCAAATGCAGACATGTTGATACTTAATGATTTATCGTCTATGTGCTGCTAAAATTAATTTCAAATGAACAGTCCAATGTATAAATTTGTCTTCTGAATATCCAATTCAAAGTACCATTCAAACATCAATGATGGAACTATAAGAGCATATTGAACAATATATATATACTTCTCAGTATACATAAAACAAACAATTGGCTAATATATTGCATCATTGCAGAAGAGAACCCAAATTCTTTTAGCTTGTTCTTTTTGATTCTTCCCAAATTTCATCGATTCTAGTTATTCCTTTTATCATTTTGATCTACTTTCAACTTCTTCTTCCTCCTTTTTTATTTATTTTTATTCTTTCCATTTGATTCAACAGCAATGAATTGAAAAACCAATGAGAAATGTAATCAGTCAACTTTCTGTAAAACAAACCAAAATTCATCAGTCACTATCCATGATTTTTTACAGAAATGAGTAACATAGAGCACATTCACGTTCTCATAAACCCCATTAACTAAATTGAAGGAACTAGTACATAAAAGATTTGCTGTGAGTATACCTTTTTAGCACGGCCTTTTGTTGTCTGAAATTGCTGCCAAGCATTTTGCCTCTTGTTTTGTGTGACCTCAAGTTGCTCCATTCTCATCTTGGACTTAAAAGCATGTATCTTTTTACGCTTAGCAGTTTTCTGAGTGTGTAAAGATGTAGTTAGCAAGATTCTAAGGGGGTTAAAAAAACAAAATCATCAAAGACAAGCACTGCACAGTTTAATGCATTGAAAAGAATGAAATTTTGCAGAAACCATGATAAGTGTCTTCAACGAATAGAGCACTCTCCTTCATGTTGTTCAAAAAGAAATTGTGATCATACCACATCTTCAGGATCATTAGGGTCAATACGAAGTTTTGCAGGTAAAGTCCGAGACTGTAAGTCAGTAGCAGCAGCTTGTGCGATTTTTCTTTTAAGCGCTTCTTTTGTAGCCTGAGCTATCCTTTCTGCTTCCAGCAAGGCATTTGCACTCTCTTCTTCAATTGGTCTAACATTATCAGGATCCACCTAAAAATAATGGCCGTAAATGCTATAATTTCCCAAATTAAAGACCCAAAAATTAAATAGCTGAGTCATTGATAAAACTCCCAAGATACAGAAACTACAGGAACAAACTGAAAGAACACAAAAGGAAATACAATTTCTTGTAAACTGCACATATTACCAACACGGTTTTTTATCTCCCTGTCACAGTAGAAACATTAAAGTCCCTTTTTCAAGGCAAAAAAAACTGCATCCTACAAATGGCATATACAGAAGGATAGATGAACAAAGATCACCCCTAACAGTCCAGCGGCTTTTTGTGAACAATCGTGATTAGGTACACCAATAAAAGACCCCTAGAGTCAAATAGTGACAGTACCTCTTCCTTGTTACCCCATCCATCGTAGTAGACATAATAGCCATTTGGAGTATGCGCCTCTATTATTGCTTCATACCTGTACATTTAGCTAAATCAACAAAAGATAAAGAAATGGTAAAGAAAAAGAAAAGGAAGATAATAACAGCGAATTAATCTTTAAAATGCCACACATACCATTCACCATCTTCACTCCAAACAGCTTGAACTTTAGTTCCAACTGGAAGCTTCTGAGAATGATCATGCATAGCCCCTGTTTCCTGATAAACAAAATAGTATATGCAAATATAACATAAATAATATACATCATTGAGTGGATGGTGAGGGGGAGGGGGAATATATACTAAGCACAAGTAAATTAACAGCATTAAAGCCAAGTACACTCTAGAAGAATAATAGTAAGTGAAAGGTGATTCCAGAATATCTTCTATACTTCAGACATTAATGAAAAGTAAAACCAACTAAAGAACAAACGAAATTAGATTGCTGCTAAAAGGACAAGGATGCATTCAAAGCATAGTTCCTCGAGTACATAGCCAAACAAGCAGTTCTAACACGGAAGAAACTAATAGTTAGCAGATTATTGTTGTTTCACTTGCAAACATAGAAGTATTTTTCAGGATTCATTTTCCTCCTTTTTTTATCAACCTGTGTATGTGCAAATTTTTAAGCAAAATGAACTCTCCAAAATCTAAAATTAACATGTTCAAGATAAATCAAGTGCCATTTTTGAAAAGTAATATAGTATACAAGAAGGAACCATACAAAACTTTAAGGACAATTTGCAACGTAAGAATAGCATACAATCATAGCTAGGTATTTGGCTGCAGCAAAACTTCCATCAATCAAATATTATTAACAGGAGGAAAAGACTGATAATAGAGAATATCTCAAGGCCCTTGATGTAGGAAAAGACTGATCATATTCACATTTTTCAAAACATAACATGCTTCTTGTGAAATCTGATCTCCTTTATATTCCAAAGAGAAACCATCTGCACAAATAAAGTGCTAGTCACCCAAAATAAATTGAAAAATTACCATATTCGAAGAAACCTCAGAATGCTGGAAACCTTGAGATGCAGCAGAACTTGTACTGCCACCTGGTCCAGCATGATCACTTTGTTGAGCAGTTGTAAGAAGCTCTTCTGTCAAAGCTATGACCTGCTTTCAGAGAATTTGAAGGAAAAAAAAGAAAAGAAGATAATAACAAATAAGTATATCTATTGTTTCCATAATAATTGACTTTTCTTTTTTTTTTTTCCCATAAATTTGAACTTAGAATCACAGATTGACATCTGAAATCAGGTCAGTAGCAGGCTGGCCATCGGTGACTCATAGCAAACCTGCAATGCAATCAAGACACAAATGATGGACACCACGATAAAAGCCTTTGACTCCAAAATTTTATAAAATCTCCAGACCCAAAATCTTGTATGATCTCACCTTCAGAACCCACGGATAAAGGTACCTCTACAGTCACAGGGAAAATCCTTATACTGCTTGTAGGCGTGATACAAGTTTTTATAAGCATACAGGCACGCAGAGGAGAAAGGAAGAGAGATTCAGATTTGCAATTAAAACTCAGATAGAAAGAGAAATTTCCATAATCATACTGACCTTACATAATCTTTGATAAAATAAGGTGCCCAAAAAAAAAAAAAAGGGGGGAGAAACTTAGGAAGTGTACTTTACCATCAAAGCAGATAAACGAGAAGAAAAACAACAATAGTTTAAGAACGTTACCTCTACAAGCTCCTTCTCCATGTCCATATATTCTGAATTTCCAGGCTCATCCTCGAGAAGATTCCGAACCTGTTAAAGCACAATAGTATAAACATGATTCTTTTACCATGCTAATAATATACCAACCCGAGCTCAAAACACTAATGTCAAGTAACAAAACAGGACAGATCAATTGAAACAAACTAATGTGAATTACCCAGGGAGATAATACAATAATACAAACATGAGTCAGGTTCAAGAGGTTTCATCTCATTTTTTTCCCTCCAATATATTTTTAAAAGTGAAACAGAGCTATACTTCTCAAAATAAATAAACAAAATTTTTTTAGTTAAAGCGTCCCTGCAAGAAAACTGCTCCAAAATTCCCTTCCAAAGGAAAGTAACATAAGAGCTTCAGATATTGCAACTTACACCAACTCTTAGAAACACAATTAACAAAACCCTAATTGCAACCGAAATTAATATACAAGTACACAAAAATTCGGGGAAGATCTTTCCGCAACCGAGAAAGAGAAAATCAAGTCTAGCAGATGAATAATAATTATTAAAAAAAAAAAAAAGGAAAAAAGATACCTGTTCAAGCTGTTCTTTGTAAGTCGAGAGATTAGAAGCGAGTTCTTCAACGCTAACCTCTTCCGCTCCGCTCTGCATATTTTCCTTAATTAATTTTCTCTGTTACTAAACTAAGCGGAATCCTTGAAGACAGATTTTCTTCTGAGATTGTAATTATTCACAAACTGGAAGCGATTCCCGAAGATAGAGAGACAAAGGATCCAACACAAGAAACCCTTTTGCCACCAGGCGAAGCTGAGGGATTCGGTTATCAAAGTCCTCAAAAAGGAGCTCAACGCAATTAAAAAATGCGTCCAGCTTGGTCCGAGAGGTGAGGGTTAAATTTGATTCTTAATCTTCATAGCATTGGTGTGGATGATTTTTTTTTTTTTATTTATTATTAATAAATTTTTAATATATAATAAATTGGTGCATATTTTTTTATTAAAATCTATTACTTGTCAAGTTAAATTTTATAAAAAAATAGATCAAATATATCAATTTATTATACATTGAGGACTTACAAAAATAAAAATAAAGGAAAAAAAAAACTAACCGCACTAATGATCAAAAAATTGGGACCAAATCCACCAATTTCCCTTTATTTTTCTAACCATTGTTATTTTCTAACCAATATTAGATAATTTTTTTGAGAAACATGGAATTAGAGTGAGAATTTTGAGTTGAATTTCTTTGTTATTATTATATGATACACATTGTTTTAATTAATTTTAAAAATTAAAATTAAAATATATTTTAAATATCTTTTTAACTTTAACAATATTATTATTATTATTTTTTATAAAAAAAATGTAGGGTGTATTTGGATTTTCACTACATTAGAAAAAAATAGAATTTTTGAGACAAGTTATCACTAAAAAAAATTGTCCTTCACTTTTTTCAAATTGAATTTTATGTTGGAAAAGGTGAGTTAAAATATATAAGTTTTATAAGTGTAATAATTGTGTGTGTAAGAGAATGTTTTTTTAAATTTTAGTATATAATATTATTTTATTAATAATATATAGATTTTATAATGTAATAATTGTGTATGTAAGAAAATAATTTTTTGGATTTTAGTGTATAATATTATTTTATTAATAATATATATATTTTTATTAAGTAAATCCACAATGAGACATATTTTTAAAATGAGACATATTTTGAAAAAAAAAAAAAAAATGTCCAAATATGTCAGGTTATTAAGGAACCAAAAAACTCCGAAAATCAAAACACACTCGTACTTTTTGGCATATATTTTCTCATTCACTTAAATAAATATTAAAATTATCCCTTCAATTTTCAAACGTTCATCCCTTTATTTTTCCTTTTTTGGTTGATGCAGCAAAGCAGGCTCTTCCAAAGGGGCCTTTAAATGAATAAGGTCGATAATCTAAACATCAATTGAATCATTTTAAGAAATAATTAATATCAGGGGCAAAAATGATTTTATGTATAGAATTCATGTGAAATTCTCAGCTTCCCCTTTAACACATTAATCTCTTGTGCAAAAAATTTTTCCACATTAATCTCCTTCAGGAATTTTTTTTTTTCCCTTAAAAAAAAAAAATAGATAAATAGGTTTACATATTCCATTGCATGAAGACATGCATGGCAGCAAAAATCAGGTACTATAATGTCATCCCAACTAATTTTACAACAATAAGGTCAAAAACCACAGTAAAAAAAAAAAAAAAAATGGAAAGAAAAATACTTAATGTCAAAGTAAGAAAAAAAATAGAACAGAAAAACAGTTACCGAGAAGAACAATCAGGCACTACCCTATACATAGGCACGTCAAGCCTTTTTCTCCATATATCCTTTTACCAGCAATGCCCATATATGCACCACCAAAGATTATTTCTCTTGTATGGTGATACTTCTATTGGAGAAACAATTAAACATGTAGACTTGTCATTCGTTTCGAATTGAACAGAATTTTTCCCACAATGTTTGAGATTTTCCAATCTCATTCATAAGATTCTTAAACTTGTGGCTGCAGTCTCCTCCACTACAGGTTCAAAGAACAAGAGTAACAGGTTAAGCTTTCTTCTCATATGATAGAATCCATACAAAACAAGGTATACAAAAGGAGACACATACCTTGTACGATTCAAGGCTGCTATTGCTCGAAGAGAACTCCTGATCATGTCTTCATTGCGATCAACTTCTTGCTTGACTGCATCCTGCTTCGGCCTAAAACTTATAGTTTTTTGAAGAGGATCCACCAAAGAGTCCAACACTGGATGCCCAAACCAAACCAAATCAATTTAGGTTAAAAGTTACAAACAACTATCCAAATTTTCAAGAATTGAAAGGACCAAATGAATACCTGCTAATACAGCAGAGGGACACTTATCGGCCAGTTTTGAAAGGATGAGATGGCAAGGCATTTTAACATCATAATGGTCTGGCAGAGCAAGACCACAGAATTAGCTTAATATTTGATCATGCGCAAATTATAACAAATATGCATAACTTCATTCCAAAACCAACAAAAATGCTTATTCCTCGATAGCCAAAGATATTTTCAGATTCAGAATCAACCAAGAAAATCATATTACAACATAGATTTAGGAGTACCAAGATACTTTAGTACTTTCGCAAGCAAAATGACTCACCATCTAACCCAGATTTAAGATATGGAACAATGAAAGATGACGGATTCACTTGATCAAGACAACTGTCCAACAAAGTGTCAACACATTCAAAAGCTGCTTTTCTCAACTCAAGCCCATCATCTACTGTGTGCTTAAAAGGGCCCAGATCCACCGTTCTAATCAATTCTTGCTGCAAAAATAATGATCACCCCGGAAGGAAAAAATCAGACTAAAAAGAAAACCATGTCATGAATTGGCACACAAGTAACTGCCAAAAGCCGGGTTTCTGTTCTGTAAACCCCTCTTAATCTTGACACCCTCACTTAGATTGTATCAGTTGATAGAAGTCTACAAAAAAATACAATCATCCACTTTAAGTGTCTGCTTTTGACATGAAGCAAGCCAAAATCATAGAGATACCTTAATTATTGTCTGGTCATATAGCAGGGGCAATAATTCAGGGAGGAGGCCCTTTATCAAGTTTGGCTTATTATGAGCTGCAGTACTCAAGGCCAAAACAGCTGCACGCCTAACATGCTGCCAAGTAATAATAGACAGAAAAAGGGATCAATTAAAAAGAAAAGGCTCAAAACTACCAAGAAGCCATTAATTGGAGGGAAAGAACAAACAACTCAAAGAAATTTTCTTTTTCTTTTTTTTTTTTTTTCCCCTTGTGGTGGGGTTGAAGAAAATCAAGCAAAGAGTTGAAAAGCAAAATGAAGTTACCCTGTCAGGATCTTTTATAAGCATCAAGAATGATGAAATTTCAGTTTGTAAAATTTCATCAATCCTTTCAGGACGCTCAACTATGGCATATTTTACTGCAATTACAACTGTTGCACGGGTAAATGCAGCTGGACAACTAGCCCGCTCCTACACAAAGAATAGAATGATTTATTTGCTGAATCTCTTGAAAGCACATCCTAAAGGGAGAAGGTTTCTAGTACACGATACCTTAAGTGCTGGAACAAGTTTTTTAGGTTTAATGAGAGCAATTTTACCAAGACATTCTGCTACAACATTGCGAACACCCTCTTCCTCACTTTCACAATGGTTAAAGAGAAGATTAAGTATCTTCTCAACACTTGATTCCTGAAATTCTGCCTTGTCAACTGACTGTCTCACAATAACCTACATGCATGAAAACATTGACAAATATTTAATTAGTAGCGCCAACAACAGAAATATATTTTGTTTTCCAGTGTCATTCACCATACCTCCTTCAGAGAATGTAGTAGCAGATACTGCTTCTTCTGCTGGTTATCAATTTTGTCCAATATAAATGGCAAATATTTTGGAAGATTACCAACAGCAATATTCCCAAGAGCATAAGAGGCAGCTGATTTTATCTCTTCAAAAGGAGACTGAAATGACTCAATAATAATATTCTCAATGTGTGCATGAACGCTTAGATCTTTTCTCCTGCCAATCTCTCCCAAACAAAGCAAGGCTAGATGTTGCTTGGCCTATCAGAATTGAGCAAGAATTGAAACAAGGTTAAATGTTTGTCTGATTAGCAAAGCATGGCTAAAAATACATATGCCACTCGCTCAGCTTTGGAAGATCTAGATCTACAATTCTTTTATTTTCATTAAGCCTCAAAAGTATCTACTTGCCAGGAAGAAAAAGGTCCAACAACTATCTAAAGCAGTAGAACCACAAAAAGCTTAGCTTCTTTGAACTTTTAGATCCAGAGCCATCCATCTCTACTCTATCTCTAGCAGTTTCTAAACTTACCAAAGATACACTTGCCACATTCTCCTAATATGTTTGTTAATTACTTAAATCTTATGAAAAAAACTGATAAAAATCTTTCACAGATACAAATGAAAGATAACTTCACATTCTCCTAATATGTTTGTTAATCACTTAAAATCTTTGGAACAAACTGATACAAATGAAAGATAATTTAAAATGGCAGAGTATATTTTTCATCACAAACTCATCTTTCACGCAAAAATCAAGTAATGGTGCAAAAAGCACCTTAGCAGTTAATTGATGGTGCACCTTTGTAAAATCTGAAGTATAATAGAACATAATAAATGAATGGGAAAGAAATCATATAAAATTACCGAATTGGTACTGCTGTCAGCTTTCAGGATTTCTGTAAGCATGTCAACTGTAGATGAACATTTTTGGTCACCTGCAGCAAGGCAGAGAACTGCTACACATTGTGCAATAGAAAACAAAGCCTGCTTAGCAACACCACCAGACTGTGGGGATGGTTTAGCAGTTGAAAGAAGAGAATCTAGAAGCACATCAAAGCTTGTGTTTGCTGAGTAAACCAAGGCAGCAAAAAAGTTTTGTAAAGCCTGCAGTATCAGTGAGAAAATGAATATAAAATAAACATGGAAGATAAACCGAATATTGAAAAAAGTGAACACTGTACCAAAAGTGCCTGCCCCTGGAGTAATGAGCTTCTCACTAAAGTTAACGCTTGGGGAAGAACTTTATTTCTGACAGTAACACCCACATTAGGGCTAGACCGCCTGTCAGACATTAGAGTGCAACAAAGTTCCAGAGCAAGAGCTGTCATATGCAAGTCTGAGTCACTGAAAAGCAATGCAATAAAATGGGATTAGTTCTCTCCTACTGGAAGCATAAACCAAAAATTGCTTAAGAAACAGTTTCCCAGATAATAGAACAGAAAAACCTTATCAGAGTCGAGAGCTCTACAATAATGACTTCATATGCAGCTGGACCAATTTGATCGCCATAGGCAACAATCAGAGTATTCAATGTCCCAAGAGTTGCCTGTCTTAGAGCTCGATTAGCCTATCATCCAAAAAGTGAGCAATAAGCAAAATTATGAAATACAGCCATGCAGATCCAAGAAAATCTTCAAAAACAATGAAAAACTCGTCAGAAAACTAGTTCTCCAACCTTTCTCAAGAATGCAGTCAACTCAGAAGTTACGTGCTCCAAAACACATGAGAGATCAAGGTGCAGTGGAGAAGCAGCAATAACAGCAAATGCCTGGAAAGGTAGTCACAGTTAAAACTTGTAAAGATCTATATGGTAAATTTTGACACTCACTAAAAAGAATTGCTAACAAAGAAACATTAAGAGATAGTTTTCTCTTTTCCACCAAATACATAATTGTATATTAGTAGAATAGTAAAGAAAGTCCAGCAACCCCCAGTAAAGAAGTTCAAACAAAGGTAGAGGTTGACTGGTGCAATATTCAATTAACATAATAGCCATATGTATCCAGACGGCAAAGTTGTCCACAAAAATTAACAAATAATAGGTGAAGGAAGAATAGGAATTTTTCTGAACATAACAGATTACACTAGCAAGTAGCCTAACATAACTATTAAATTTCCACCTTCTCTAAAAGCTTGGTAATTTTACATAATATCAGAGAGGGACATCCTGTGTCCGAGCCTTTGTTCAACCCCATTTATTGGTTATTGTTCACATGTTGCACCTCTTATTGAGAATTTGTGTTCAGTCCCACACGTGAAGGGGTGTGTTAAGTGTGTTAAGTGATAAAATTAAACCCTCTCTATGAACTTAAGCTTATCGACAACACCACACAGAAAAATAAGCAATATAATATTGATTATCTAAAAAGGGGGCATATTTTGGTCTAATCAATTGTCAAAAACATGCACATTGTAGCCCAACCAAAGCCAGTAGCAGGTGCTCCAGAAAGAAATATTGCTGAACACCCATTGCACTGGGACAACTCTCAAACATAATAGTTTTGGAGAAAGCAGACGTAACAATAAAGAAAAATACCTTGACAGCTGTAAGCCGAGTTATCTCATTTCCCATCCGGTCCACAAGCACAGGAAGGCATGCAGGTAATTCTGCTCGAAGGTGATCACCAAATGTGGAAACAACAAGACCCATGCAAGTAATGGCACACTCCTTGACCTCCTGAAATTAGGGAACTCACAATCAATATAAGATGAATCAGCAAACAAGAAACTAATTACCAGGGACACTAGTAACCTGATCCTGATCTTGATTTGTCAAACGTGCCATTATAGCATTATAAATTGGATGAACATAGGGCCTGAAGTCAAAACCAGAGTCCTACAGAGAAAGTCCATTAAGCATATCAGAAAGGACCAAAAGACCTTCAATTATCAAAAGTAATAGTTTTCTTACACTGATATCTGGGCGAACAACACGAACAAGTTCTCCACATACTCTAAGTGCTTCAGCTGTAACTTTGTAATACCGCTCACCAACAGCAGATATAACAGGAGCAGATATTGCCTGAAAATGGCATGGTCCACAACAATTAAGATCAAGCATCTTTCCCATGGGTTATAAACTAGAAACTATGAAAGAATGTTTACAAGCCATATTGTGCTAAGAAGAATAAATCGCAAGATTACTCAGCTTATCAACTTTAAACTCAGAATTAGTAAAAAGATGTGGCAGGCCTATAGTTCAGAAAGGATTTTTTTGCGCATCAAAAGAAAAGGATGTGATTTGCATCTAATACTGAAGATATCATAATCAGAACAGATTTTCTAAGCTAAATTGTCCAGTTGATCTCTATTACCTAACTTGATCTAAGGTACTCCTCAATAAGGTAAAGGCATATGAGAAAAGTATTATAAATGATTAACATGACTGTAAAGTCGTGAGTATTTGTGGGATGTAAAAGAAAAAATGTTACCAATACATCTTCAAACATATAAAGTCCACTCTAGTGGGTTCTACTGTAAATACATGACCACCAAGTAGAAGTATAAGTAGAGCATGAACTTATTCAGGTGATACCTGAATGTAAGGGTGGAAAACAGGAGGAGCATGAGAAGCCAAAACCAATCTGGTAAATACAAGGGCCTCAATCTTCAGATTGGAGGTAGAAGATTTATCCTGAGAAAGCATTTGGAAAAAAAAAAATCAAATAAGCGACAGCTTAAAATCAATAACCTTGCCTTCAAAGTCAAAAGAGTTCACATGTCAAAGTAGACACTAACAAATAAAGCTTTCTCAATCCCAGGTATAAGAGATCCAATGTGGTCTGCAAGGCAATCTGGCAGTACAACCACCAGTTCTTTCAAGACTGAAAAGGCACCAACCTGTAAAAATGGGGGGGGGGGGGGAAAAAATGAAGGCAAGAAATTATAGGAACAAGTCTAAAGTTCAGGGACCTATTTCCACAAAAACAAGCAGTGATACTAAGTTCTGGAGATTAACCTTTGTCTTGATAGATTTCTCACGTAGCTGCTTATTAATGGATCGCACAATTTTTGGTACCTCTTGCTTCAGTAACCATCTAGGACTACAAATGTATTGTCACGATTTAGAAATTTGTATAGATGTCAATCAAAAAACATGGTACTAAGAGTAGTAGTTGTTACAGCACATTCACACAGAAAGGAAAGAAGGTTTTGCTGGTTTACTTCATTCAACAATTGAAGGCAGCATTTTAAACTGAGATAAAGCACAGGAAAAATATTTCAATATGTACCAGACTTTTGATTTCATCTAACTAATCTTGTATCTTGATTTCAAAATCCTTCTCTTTTCTTCTCTCGATTTCTACTTTTTGTTTTTACTTGAAAACCAATGGATCAATGAAGTCTGCCATCAGAACTTTCTTAAGTCTAAAGTTGAGTACAAAGCAGCACATTCTGCTACTCAGTGAGTCCTATACACTATGACAGCCAGATTCAAGGGGGGAAAAAAAATGGTGATGAAAAAGGCTCCTTCAAGGGATGCACATGAACAATAAGTGGCAGCATAAACATACATTTTGGTAAACATATCAAAGTAGAACTTCCTTGACAACTGGAATAAAGAACAAAAACAGCAATACTTCCCTATTTCAAATGCAGAAAATCCTGTAAACAATTACATAAAGAGATAACCAATGAACATGTGGAACACCATTCTTACCTCGATTCATCAATATCCATCTGCCCTTTAGTAACGTTACCAGTTTGTCGAAGCAACTCAATGAAAGTATTGAAGATGTCCATCTATAACAACATTGGTAAGACAATGAATCATGCTGGTAGAAAAACATTAAACACCAAAAATAAATAAATAAAAGAAAAAAGAAATACCAGTCTTTACCTTGACATTTTCTTCTCTTTCCCTGAACCTATCAATTAACTTTGGACAAGCCTGCAGAATAACCAAATTAAGCCAGCTCAAGTCACAAAAGTAACCAATTCCTCATGGGAAAAGAAAGAAGACAGGAAGGGAGAAAAAAATGGTGGATCCAACAGAAAATGGACTATGTGGATGCAGAAATTTTTATAAACTAGACCTCATCATAAAGCTTTGCAAGCAGCTCAGGCCGAGAGACAATCAATGCTGCCAAGCATTTGGCAGCAGCTCTTCGAACCTTCCAGCTAATATCTTCATCATCAGTGTATTCGTTTGCACTCTCACTAAATAGAACAAAGAATAAAAGTCAACTGAAGAGCCTATAAACAGATAATAATAGAATGAGTGAACCAAATGCAAAATAATAACATACTCATCATCCTCTTCCTCAAGATTCTCATTGTCAGTATCTTCCTCCATGTTATCCGTAAAATTTGGATCATAACTAAGAAACTCCAACGTAAGGCGGAGAATATCATCACAATAAGAAGAAATATCCCTTGGGCACCTTAGCAGAAAACTCTCCAATGCCTACAAGGATAGTTGATTCAGTGACTTCTCAGTTCTCACGCATCAGGCATCAAGTATGACGTAATAAATACATTACCTGCAAGCTGTACTCTCGAAGCTCTTCATCATTTTCCGATGCAGTTGTACAATAGTTGATCAATACTGGAACAGTATCTCCCAGATGGGGACCAAAACGGTAGCCAACAGTCCGACTGAAAAAGGAAATTCAAGATCTTTCCATTACATGTTCTGACCCAGTTTGCCAAAATTAATAAATTAAGAGATTTAAAAAATAAATAAATAATCTATCTAAAGTCAAAAAATATAAAAGATGAGGGATGAAATTTTCCAATTTCCCTTCTCAATTGCTTATTTTCATAAACATTACTGTGAGTCTCCTAAGGAGCAGACTAGAGCTACATATTGATGCTCTATCCATGATTCTTCACTAGAAATTGCAAAATGCTAAAATAAGATCAGTCCGAAAAAAGACTAGAACACGTTAAGTTAAACAAATTCAAAAAGCAGAAGAAAAAAGCCAACAAGGACGTGCACTCCCTGTCCTGTTTCTATTGAACTGCTAGCTACGCTGGGATGTCCCAAACTACTTGGCATTTTCTATATGAGAGGTAAATTTTTAATATGTTTTACACTATCAAAAGTCAATTTCTCAACCATATAACATGATACGATTACTATGCAGTAAAAGGATCAACCTAAACTTGAAATGTACAGAGAAGCCTTTGATGCACCAGTACAGAATATGTGTGTCAACTAAGTTCAGAACAAACCTTAATGCCCCAATCATCTGAATATTTGTTCGCGTCATTTCAGATTTTGTGCTTTTATTTTTCAAAAGCTGAACCACTTCACCAGTGGCCTTGGCCAGCCAATCATCTGACAAGCTTGGAGCCAAAGATGCTGAGAAGAATATATAGATGGCAATTATATTGCTATATCCAAAAAATGTGAGGAAAAAATTATTCAAGAACATAATTTGACATACCAACATAAAGTTCTACAAAGATTCAACTTTGATAAATTTCCTTACCAATACATGATACAGTCTTCTTCCTAATGCTGGCTTGGTTGGCAGTTAAGAGAGGCAATAATGCACTTAATAATTTCTCATGATCTGATACCATCAGATTCCCATATTTGTGAAGAACATCACATAGTATGTCCAGACATTCACATTTTATCTCGGTACTCATTCCCTACAAAAAGGGATCATAAGTATCAAGATGAAACAAACAAAAGAAGAAAATAGAAATGCATGAAAATTTGCACTCTTCAGAGGGAAAAGGTGAAATTCTTGATCTATCAATTTCTAGAAGTACCTAAATTACCATAGCATGCTCTCTCGAGCATGATATTTGGACAAAATAACTGCATATAAGCTTGTTGAGATCTCAATTTAGTTAGGTTGCAGAGAAAGCTTTGTTTCTCAATATTCATTCCTCAGTTTTAATATTGTTTGTTCTCTATTCATCAATTACACGATCCCCAAACCACCTTTCTGCCAATACATTCAGACTAAATTCTGGTAAATAATTGCAGAAAGCCTTGAAATGTGAATTTAAGTGATTTTCAACAGCTAAGTAACAAGACATCCTTCATTTCATTAATATTCATATCCAGCAGTTAAGTATGTAACTAAAATCGAACTCAAGTACACAGCTACCAAACATAACCAAGAAATCTTATGAATCATGTCCTGCATGAATATTTGTCTCGCAAGGAACATTCGCATAACTTTGATTGCAAAAATAAATAAATAAATAAAAACATTAAATCATATACAACAGAAAATGCGAGATCATCAACGTCTAACCACTCATTCTAATTTCATAAGCATATATGATAGACAAAGGTGTTGTAACTTACAGGGCCAGTAATTCCACTAATCAGCTTTGGAGTAATTGACACAAGAATAGACTGTGCTACAGAAACTGAAGGAACTTCTGCAACAATAGTCTTCATAGCTATGCTAGCGATGTCACGATGCTGGTCTTTCACATTAAGCAGCTTATCACAAAGTTTGTTAGTCATCTCCAGTACTTGCTTGTCATGTATTTTCTTTACCAAGGGAGCCAAACTGGAATATAATATCCAAGCAACATAGGAAAAGGAATAAAAATCAATATCCCCCAAAATACCCTCATAATTCTGAAACATCATAAGAAGAAAATCAGGTTATGAACCAATTTTGGCCTAATTTTTTTTCCTTCCGAATAAATGTCATGCTGATACAAGTATTACAATACAACTGATACAATTCACACTCTCTTGAGTTTATCTCTTGAAACTATAAGGCTTTGGGAGAAGTAATACTAAAAGGAAAGCTATTAGGTGAACCCTAGAGATGAATGCAAATGCTTAGGAAGAATTGTTTGTTTGTTATTCATAATTCTAAGACTACTTATCTCCGGAGAGTTTCTTTGAGGACAGTCATCCTAATTGGTTGCTTTACTAGTTTAGTCTTTATATATCCAAATTCATAAAATACAGTTTTTACCTTTGATGGAACAGCAGTGCAAGACCCTAGGACATTTCAAATTAGCCCCATTCTGCTAAAAACCATTGCTTTAACATGAATTTAGTGCCCTGCCCTTTATATCACACTTCTGCCAAGCAACCCTCACAGGTAAAAGGGTACTAGAAGGATAATAGCCAAAGGTACAACCAAACAAGCTTGGGTTAGTATCATTTCCCTTATCCATCTATTTCACAATTTCTCATAGCCAAAGTTTCATACACAAGCTTTAGCCAAGCCTGAATGTATTTCCTCCTCTTAGGTAAACTAATACTGCATACCTAGTCTAACCACAAACAAATTCTCAGGAATCTTGAATTTATTGCAATGGTCGCAGGTGAGGATTGCAATGTATATAACCAATTTCATCACAGCACTGAAAAAGAGAAATGGGAGTATCGAAGGAAGAGATTAATTTTCAATATTAACCCAACAGAGCTGAACTCAACTGATATGGTATAAGCAGTTCTATCAAGATTGGAATGATGCAACATATAAGAATTAGTGATTGCATACTAACCATTTTACTGCTAAACCAGAAACATCGCCCGCTACATCATCAAGTTGTTGCAGCACAATATTTGACAGTTTAGCTTCCAGCTCAACATCAAGTTTAAATCCCTCTTTGTTTAATTCATTAAGTAAATCAGAAGTCGCCATGTATCTGTAATCCTTGTCCTTCCCTGTCATCTGCACATGGGGTAAAAAATATAAATTGGAAATTCCACCACAACGTGGAGGAAAAGAACCATGGGAAGAACTTTAACTAATCTCAACAAGTCAAGGTAATTACCTTCTCAAGTATACTGGTTATTGTTAGATTGGCCATTTCTTGGGGATCAACAAAAGCTTGCAGCAGGGAGAGCTCACTTCAAAATTTTCTTATGTGCTTACACAGGGTAAAGAGAAAATGAGGGAAAAGGCAAACACAAAGAAACAAGAATTACGTATATGTATTTACATATAACAAGCAGCATTATGTCCAAATGGATGAACAAGAAATCA
>JAXGGT010000054.1:1592587-1602607 GCA_035583425.1 Marsdenia floribunda | reverse complement strand
ATATAAAATTTATAAAATAATAATAATAAAATAAATCAAACATAATAATAATAATAATCTAAAATAAATTAAAAATTTTTAAAAAAATATTATAATATACATCCCGCACTTAGGGCGGGATGTGTATCTAATATTTATATATAATTATATATATTATAATATATCTATAATTATTTATATTAAAAATTATTTTAACTATCAATATATATCATGTATTAAAACTATTATCTTATTTATATTTTTTTTATATCATCTATAATCATTGTATTAAAATTATATCATTTATAATTTTGTCACAGAAGGTTCACAATTCTTGAAACTGTTCAGAGTCATTGTAAACAATACGATCTTCGTTTGTATCTTCATATAATATTGTTGATTGACTAATAATTTTATAATCAAATAAATAAAAAGAGGGGAGGAAAGAGTACTAAAGATAAAAAATGAAGTAAAAGATATGAGAGAAGAAAAAAAAAAAAAAAGAGATTATTTTACTTTATACTTGGTGGAATTGAAAAAGGAATTCAAAATATATATATATATATATTATAAATAAAAGGAAGGATTATGGCGGCCACACTCTTCTGATAAGGCCCATCAGCTGATGGTGATAAATAGATTGATTATCTCATTTTTTTTTTTACATGTCTTCTCATATTTTTTCTATTTTTTGATTATTTTTTTTCAAGTAGAGAGACCTGAATAGTAACATGTCGGGTAGTGTCCAAACAAATACATCACTTTTTTTTTTTTTTAATTTAATTGAAAAACTGAAAAATAACTCCAGTCCAAATACAGCCTAATTGTTTTTAAGAAAGGATAAAATCCAAAATATGATATTTTGGAAAATTATTATAATTTCTGAAACAGTACATATAATGTGCAAGAAATCTGGAAAAACAAGTACGAGAAAATTCAGAGTTACTATTGTTGTATATGAAAAGGAAAAAAAAAAAAAAAAAAAAAAAATCGCCCAAGTCCCTAAGCTTCTGCAGACATATGAAAATGTGCAAGAAATCTGGAAAAACAATCACATGGTGTAAAAGATTAGACAATATCTGAATCTTCACTTTACATAAAACCGCCTACGTAACAAGTCTTTAAGGTGGTGTTTTGGCACCCTTGTTGCTCACACAGTGCCACCCAGCTCGCAGTAGAAGACCTCTGGCAATCGACTTTTCTCCCAAATGTCTTGCTCTTCAAGATCTAAACTGTTTCTGGCAGTCCCTGTTTGCATCTTTATTAAAATAAGCTTTCTTGATTTGACTTTCAAAGTCAAATCACTAGGCTACCATCAAACCAATCACCAGTTATTGCAAACAAAATTTTCTGTTCCAAAACCTTTCGGGACTTGAGCAGGAGATAACTTGGCCTTCTTTGCACTTTCAAAAGTTTGTCTTGCCTAAAACGTGATTATCTATTTTGAATTACTCTGCACGGAAAGGAATAGTTAACGCATAGCACTGGATGAAATTTCCAACTCTTCCTCCAAGTCTTTTTCCTGTATGCCAAGGAAATTATAATTTCTAAATGTCAGTAAAAGAAAATTAACGCACAATATCTTCACACGAAAACAAAGTACAGCAAAACAAAAGTTAACAGAGTATACCTGCATATTCTTTGATTTTGTCTGGTAAACAGATGGTGCCAACTCACCATTGCCACGAACAATCTTGGCTCCAAGTCCAGCTCTCCCACCGGACCCAACTGCTTCTTCATCAACCAAAACTACATCTATAAGATTTTCCCCCGATTGTGAGTCAGGAATCTGCAGGCAAATGTGTTCCACACATAAATAGTAAAAACACCAAACAGCCTACCAGAATGACTTGAGATGTCTGTTTCATTTTGCAGGAAAGCTAAAAAAAAGGTTATCATTTTAAGACCAGAGAAAATATTCTTTTGACTGCAACCAAGGAAAGCCAGAATATCATAATCTCAGCTTCTTAATGTATTAAACTGGCTCAATATTATAATGCACCAATGACTTGGAAAGTATTTTATTTACTGCTTCTTTGGCAGGACTTCAGAAATAACTTCCAACCATTTTCAAGTTCTACAATCAAGATGGGATCAGAAAGGATACCTCAAACATTGCCTCAGTCAAAATATTCTCTAGTATGGCTCTTAATCCTCGTGCACCAGTGTTTTTAGCTATTGCTTTCTTCGCAATCAGTGATAGGGCATCATCAGTGAAATGTAACTTAACCTGCAAGAATATTGTCAGTCTGGCTAAAAATGATTATATTTCCTCATCTCAAATTGAATATCCACATTCCTACAATGAGTGTGCATGTATTAAAATTGTATTTTCCATGATATTCCTTCATAAGAATATCAATTTCTCAAACACTAGGTTATAACTACCCATCTAATTGTTTAAGTAATGCAGGTAAGTTGCATATGGCCACATCCTGGTCCACGTAAAAGTGGACATTGAACCATTCAATTTAGGGAAGAGAAAGTAATAACTTCGTTACAAGTAAATCTAATTTCCAGAAAAATAATAATTAAACAAAAATTTTCCATCATAGTACAGATCCAAACTTACGTTATTGAGGGCAAACATCCTCTTGTACTGCTTACAAAGCGCATTTTTTGGCTCAGTGAGGACCTACAAAACAATCCACCACAGAAAATATACAGAACTAAGAAAAAAATCATAGAACAGTTTCTTCGGCAAATTAAATTCTTCATTTACCCCCGAATGTCAATCTTTAAACACACACAAATGTTACATCTTTTCAAAAAGACATTATTGGGTTCATTTTAATTGTTTTCCCTCAAGGAGGACAGTGTCAGACTTGGGTCCACAGATGTTCAGAGGCATAATGTCATCGTTTCAACTTCCTGCTGATAATTAGATATTTCAAGTGAACTTCCTGCTGTGTTAGATAACCCAAGTGGATGCATTGGATACAAATCTTATTTCTCTTAGTATCCTTTGCCAAGCAGAGATGTAATATTAAGTTGGTTGTTCATTTTATTAAAGCCAATCTGGCTCTCTGTTCCTCAAAAAAAGGAGAATCAAGAACAATCCATCAAACTTACCAATAAATCCGTTTTGGCAGTGCTCAATTTGTTTTTCTTTAAGCAAGAGGCCATAAATGTTCTAAGCAAGGTACCTAACGTAAATGGATGGACAAGTACCAAATCTGGCAGGCCTAAACTTTTCAACAAGCTGAACATAATTGTTTGAAATTTTTATCCACGGACTTCCAGCTAGACATTTCCAAATGAAAACCAAGTTTGGCACCACAGTTTCCAATTCCAAAGCAAGGAAGGGGAGAAATAAATGAAAACAAAAGAAGGGTTAGATGAAGGGCAACAAGTGCAAACCTGAACAAGTTCATCTTCATTTAAAGCAGACAGACTCAGTAAAATGGGAAATCTTCCAACAAATTCAGGTATGAGCCCGTATGCAGTTAGGTCAGCACTTTCAACCTGAAAAGTCCAAAAGCAAACATCGGTTTATCTCTTCACGCCATCTCAGAAGAGTGAATCACACAGGGTCACTTGTATGAATGTTTCCAAAAGTTGTTATGCAGTAGTTAAAAGTATACTCTTACAGATTCCAATAGTGATGACACAACTACAGCATCAGTTATGCCACCTTGTCTCATATTAGCACGGACAGGTACTCCAAAGCCAATGGAAGAATCTTGTCGTCTAGGAGAAAAGTAATCTTAGGCCAAGAAAAAAAATATATTATTATCTTCCATATTTCAGTTAATAAGTACAGGAAACAGGATAACCTTTCTGAAATAGTCTTCTCCAAATCAACAAAGGCTCCACCACATATAAAAAGGATATCTTTTGTATCCATCTGCAGCAGTCACATTGCCATAAGAAGAGAAAGTCCTCCACAGAAAAAGTAAATAACACTATCATCTTTACAGTTCTGCAGTAACATGAAGGATCGGTTCTCCAGAAAGATTATGACTACTAAAAACATGCATTTAAGCAGTCAGTACCGTGGTATCAGTGCCCAATAAAATAATTATAAGAGATATTAAGGTTACACAAGCAGATGTACCAGAATGACATTTTAGAGAGGAAGACAATCATGTTACCTGAATGTTGTCTCCACGTTGATGCTTCTGAGCTCTATTATCAGGAACATTTACAATCTAAACATCATCATTCACAAAACGTAAAGTTAGGTACTTCAAACCCAAACAAAAATTGACAATTTTCACTAAGTAAGTTACAATTTTATAGTACCACATATTTAGAGATTTAGGAGCATGTCCTGTAAAGAAAATAAATTTCCTTTTTTTTTTTTTTTTTTTTTCCTTTTGTGCTATTGGAATAGAGAATTGGTTATGCATATGAGACAGCAATCCAATGGTTATATAACCTTGAAATACTGAAGATTTACTTCATTAAATAAAAGATACATCAGGAAGGAGCACAATGGTATTTAAAATATCAAGCATGTCTAAGTGATCTAATATGTAAATAATCCATAAAAAAAACATTTAATAAGTTATTTACATGACCATCATTCTTCTGAAGCAAAGTAGGAACTTAAATATTGAGTACCTGGGAAAAGAAATTAATTTAAAAAACTAATTCCCACAGGAAATAATCAAGAAGTATTATAATTCTCAGTATAAACAAAGTGAAAAGTTGAACAGGTGTAATTATCAATAGTATACCCACCAAATGATATAAGCCAAGCACACATCAAATACCATAAGTACTGCTAAAAAAAAAAAATTATATATACAATTAGAAAAAGCAGAAAATCTAAGTTGTCTCCAGACAATGATAGCATCGAATGTTTTCTGCAATCCTCCTATGTAAAAGCATAGTCTTCACTGTTCAGAAGATCCTATCTTATTAAGGATAAACCTTAAAGATTACCAAGTACACATGAAAGAAGACAACTCTGGCTGCAAAGAAGCTTCACTTACAGTTCCTTCCAGCATCTTTAGAAGCGCCTGCTGAACACCCTCCCCAGATACATCTCTGCCAATGTTTAAATTTTCAGCCTGCACTGAAGCTTTGATACAAATTATAAAGATGAAAGATAATTTCAACTTCCAAACTTTTAATAAATGGCCTGTAAGTCTATAATTGCTAGACCTTCTTTGTGATCTTATCAACTTCATCAATATACACAATGCCCTGTTGAGCTGCTTCCACATTGAAGTCAGCCACCTTAGACAAGAAACAGTGCAGGAATTAGCATACTAGGTAATCCAGACCAATATTGACCAAATAAAAAAACAAATTATAAAAATAAAATAAAATAAAAATTCAAGTTATTTTTCCATATATAAGGGTGTGTTTGGACTAGCTTTTATTTTGAGTTTCCTACTTGTTTTAAAAATAAGTTGATAATTTTGGTTTGGACAACACCTACATTAATTTACTTTTTATCAAATCATAGGGTATGGAGCCCACTAAAATTGTCAAATCATTCTAAAACCAACACTCATCACATCATTCTAAAAACTAACACTCCAATAATTATATCATCATTACACCTATATTACACCTATAAAATTTACCTTGTTTTCAAAATAAAATTCACTCAACTTCAAAAATTCACTTTTCTCAAAATAACAGCTAGTCCAAACACAGCCTAAGTGTTTTGGGATCTTTTTGCGCATTATGTTGCCATATTTTAAACAAGAACTGCTTGCTGTGCAGATGTTTTAAGTAATTGTATGGGCTTGTTTTTTCTGGTGCTTCTTTTAAGCAAAAGAAAAAAGTGGTTTTGAAAGAGAAATAATAATAATATACCAATATTATTTTTAACTGCATCATCCAGGTAGCTTCAGCCGAAAAAGGCTTTTTAAGTTCAGAACTAATAGAAAAGCAATTGAAACCAGCCCAAAACAACTTTTAGTGTATGAAGAACAAGGACTGTGTACCATTATTCCACAGGATCATATGCTTCCTCCAATTTGTTTTAACAGAAGAAGGCACACTCTTCTAACCAGACCTTAAGTACTAGAACCAACTAGTTAGTTTTCATTTTTTTTTTTCCCGTGTAGGACAAGTTTCTTGCAAATCCCACTTATGCCTTTCATAGGTAACTCTTTTTTTTTCTTCTTTTCTGTTTTTTTTTTTTTTTTTGTTCAATGAATATGTAACTTAATTCACATACCGTAAGTAATTTATACAACATAGACTCCACATCTTCCCCAACATAGCCTGCCTGGAAAGAAATAAATCAGGGTGAGAAGAGCACTGACAAACTCATAACATGAAATTCAGCTCTAAGAAAAATGCTAACAGGACACGAAGTGGAATATGGATGTTTAGCTAATTTTTAAATGCTCATCCCAGTAAACAGAAAATTTTTGTGAGAAAAAGGTAACCAAAAGATTTTTTTTTTTTTTTTTTTTTACATTTAGACTTTGAATTCAGTACATGTAATTATCCTTTTTTGGAGGGTTATTTGCTATTTTAACATACAGTAAAAATTTACTTTACCTTTCCCAATAGTAAGTTGGCCTTCCAGTACTTGATAGTTGATACACTGCTACTTTCATTAAATGATAAAAATAGCAGAAGAATGCCTTTCAAATTATGTATTAAATTCCCCACAGATGATACGGGGAAAAGTTTAAAGCAATTTTCTGACTCTGGAGCATAAAATTTGTAAGAAGATATTATGATGGGATTTCGATCTTTGTGCTTGAAATGCTTTCCTTAAGTATGCAACATAGAATATGGACAGACAAGCCTTTATAAAAGATGCAATTTGACCAAACCTCATTTGTTCCCTCTGTTTCCTCAAAAATGAACATATATTAAAATCATTCATTATAAAATCACATGTCTATTCAATTCATTAATAAGAAAAAACAGCAACAAAGGGTGAAAATGAGTATAGGGATATCACACAAGCAAAACTTCCCCAAAACATATAGAAATTCAAGAAGATTTCCTGTATAGTCAGAATGAAGGCGAATTCTAGGATGGGGGAGTTCCAATTGTCAAACCTGCCTGTGTTAGTGAGGTTGCATCTGCAATGACACAAGGCACATTCACGATACGAGCTAGAGTCTTCGCAAGCAATGTTTTTCCTGTCAGGTCAAATATAGAAATCAACATGACAATAAATTTACAAAAATGCTTATCCAAAAAGTAATAGCAAGAACATATGTAAGAAAGAAGATATCTGCTTCAGTATCACACATTACAGAAAAATACGAGACTGATTGAACAGCAGAAATACCTGAGCCAGTTGGACCCATCAATAAAACATTGCTTTTCTCTAGCTCAACAATATCGGAATCAAAATTTTCATGGTTACTCTCAGTATTACAGGAATTTACAGCCGTCCTAACAAATTCAGACCACAAGAATTAAAAATGCATCTGATCAGATTCTAGAACAAGGCACCAAATAAAACCTAAGAGAATGAATTACAATATGCCTTAGACGGGCTACGAATTGGCAAATAAAGATTTTTAGTTGGAATATTTGATCAAAAGTTCAAAAGCCATCCATTGATGTACTACAACCTATTAAGATACTGGAAACATATAACAGACTAATAGCCCGTGTCTTTGTACAGATGTCTGCATGTACACAAAGAATTAATTGATTATTATTTCAAATGGGAAGAGAAGTGAAGATAGTCTGCATGTTAAGGGCTGAGGTTCTATATTATGGCTAGGAAACAAAGATATGGACAATTGTTGAAAAATAGATCAGATATGTGGAAAGTGGAGCAAAAGAACTCCTTGAATACCCAATAAGATGGTAAATACTGGAAAAACTAATAAGCTGGCAGTGATTTCATCATTAAATCTATGAAATGCAATTCATAAATATCCACTTCATTCTAACGCAAAAAAAAAAAAAAAAACTTATGTAAACAAGATGCAATGTGGCCACCAATATGAACTAGTTCTTCATTTTCACTTCCAATATTGGCAGATACATCTTTAAAATAAAGTTATGTCCAGAAAAAATACAATAGAAATATGTAGCACAGAAGTTTTTTTTAAGTTTTTGAGAGGAATGAGTCTACTATGTTCATTTCAAGTTCTGCAACACAGCTGTTAGTTTATGTTACACTAATCAGAATCAATCCAACAACAAATGCAGTTCTCAATGAGTTTAAAAACATCACATGTTTGAGGATAACATAGAACTCACTCTTTCTGCAATGAGGAGTGATAAATTCTCTTGTAATGGTTGTAAACAGCAACGGAGAGCACCTATAGGTCACAACAAATCAGTTAATTGAGAGGCTCAATCTTGAGAGTGCCTGAGATTTTAAGAAACTGCAATGCAACAAATTTCAAAGAAATCTCAAGTCAGAAATTTAACATTTGAAAAGAAAATATTTGCAAATGCGTTCTTCAGCAATAAGAAAATATGACATCCATCATGCAATAAATACAATCATCATCGATTGCAATTTCACTCATCCTACTTCCAAGTTTTCAAAGATTAACTGGCAAGACATTGAAAATAAACTCTAACAAGTAGCAACAAAGTGAAAATAGGACAAAGAAAATTGCAAAAACCTTTTTAGCTTTCTCTTGTCCAGTAACAAACTCATCAAGCTGTCTACGTATCTCCTTTGGAGTTGGCAATTTCTTCCCTAAATTAGCCCCTCCCCACTCCCCTCCTCCACTGCTAACCTCACAACCTGCAGTTGAGCCCAACTCACGGACCTCCACACTTTCCTCCTCCACATCACCTCTAGAACTGCCATCATCAATATTTGTACCTCCACTATAAGTCCTCAACTTCTCCCAAATCTTCTTCCCAGACTCTCTTCCGCCCTTTTCAGAATTCTCTTCCATGGCCACCCTCCCTCCTTTAACCCTACCAATCTCAATAAAACTCCCTTGTAATGGTTCCAACTTAAACGGGCGAAAATAAAAAGCTGTGCGACAATTAGGGCACAAATTCACCGCTTGGTATATACCGACTTCCCCTCCTGTAATCGATAACGGACGGTTTGAAAACAGTACTGTCATCAACTTCGCACAGCGAGGACAGTTCAACTCCGCTTTTATTTGATCATAATTGTCCGAACTCCCTTGCCATTTGTGGCGCTCCTGGAAATGAAAAACAGACCCTAGTCCCGGGCGATGATGCAAGTCGGCCGAGAAGTAGGGTACTCCGAGCGAAGGTCTCCTAGAGCAGGAGGCAAATTTAGAAAATGAGTGCGTTAATACCGTCATCCTGGAGGTCAAGTGACGGAGCTTGGAACTGCATCGACAAATGCCGTACATTTCGTTTCTACTCGTAACTTTTTCGCCGCCGCCGTAGGCGGAGTACAGGTGTTTTGCGGCTCTCTTTATGTCTTTCTTTTTTTTTTTTTTTTGGTACTGCAACAGAAGAGAATAGTCGATGAACTATTTATTCGATACCGCCGGTCGCCACCATTTCGTGCAACCCACTATTTTTCTGCTGGTAGTTACAAATAAAAAAAATAAATAAAAAACTAACTTAAGATATTTTGTTTTTTTTTTTTTTTTGATAAGTGAACTTAAGATATTTTGTTTAAAATGAGAATTAATAAATAATCAATTTTGTCACTTCTATTTTAACTTACATTTTTTGATTTTTATGTTTAGTTTTAACTATAGATATTTAAAAAAAAAAAAAAAAAAAAAAAAAAATCTTGCAAATTAAAGTCATCATTTATCTATTAAATATTTAATATTCTGTTAATTATTTATATTTTTAGGATTTTTTTTTTAATTTAAAAAAGAAAAAAACATTTGTATGATATTTTTATAAAAATACATTTAAAAATAAAAATAATTAAAGAAAATTTAACTATTTAATGGAGAAATGACCATTTAATTTACTCAAATTTTTTTTAAAGAAATACTTTAGTTAAAACTAAATATAAAATATCACAACAAATCAAACTATAAATACAAATATAAATGATAAAATTAATTATTTATCTAGAGAGAAATATCAAAATAAAAGAAACAATTAAATTAACCAATATATTTATAACAAGATTTATAAATATTTAGGTAATTGACTAATTATGAATTAAATAATTAAACACTTAATTAA
>JAXGGT010000054.1:1574291-1590932 GCA_035583425.1 Marsdenia floribunda | reverse complement strand
TTTGTTCAGACATGTTTCCCCAGTACTTCGATTAGTAGAAGAAATACTGTGAAGTCTATTATTATTATTATTATTATTATGACTTGTCATCTCGAAGGTGACCACATTAAACCCTGTAAGCTGTACTTGACAACGTCCATTTAGTTTTTTTTTTTTTTTTCCTTCTATTTTTGTGCATGACGTACACGAAATTCGTCAAAAAAACAAAAAAAGTGCTGGCTTTATAAGGTCCTATTTGGTGCAGGAATTGATGTCATTTATAAGGTCCTATGTAGTGCCAGAAGGCTTTCCTGACAGTGTAACACCATCTTACGTGCCATACATGTCATGGAGAGCTCTGAAGGTATTATTTTCTAAATCACAGTTGAAGTATGAGTTCAAAGGGAAAGATGTTAATCATCTTTGTACTATTACTAATAGCAAAGTCTAATGATGCCAATTGCAGCACTTCTTTGGCGGTGCAATGGGTGTTTTCACCACACAAACTCTTCTAAGTTCAGTGGGAGTTTCCAGAAACAGGGCCACCCCTGGTGCCGTTGCCATCAATTGGATTCTCAAGGTACTTCCTATCCCCTATAAAGTTTTGATGAGACAATTCAGAATAGGGAATGCCATTTCTGATCAATGATATTTTGATTCTTTGACGTTTCTTTCTAAACTCTTATGGTGTGTTATTTGCTCAAATGTACACTTCGAAAGTAAGTCAAAGTAAAACCCACCGAATAGTGAAGTGCATGCCTCATTTGTTCTAACGCAAATCTTGAAAGGTTGGCAGATTGTTATCTACCATACAATGTGTGGAAGAAACTAGCATGTTTTCACTTCCGGTATATTTTTGTGCGCTAAATTTAGCTAAAATTCATGGCTTGATGTTAGAATGATTATGTTGTAACGTTGAGTTATTAGGGCATTTTAGGCTCATATAAATTTTAGTTTCGCTGGTTTAGCTGCACTGTTTAATGTTGTAACTTTTAGCTCCTGTTCAGATCTCAAGTAGCTAATTTAATACTATATGGAAACAAACTGAAGAATTTTGTTAATTCTAGGATGGTGCTGGCCGTGTTGGGAAGATGCTTTTTGCACGTCAGGGGAAGAAATTTGATTATGATCTCAAACAGGTACCATATTGTCTTTGCTTTTGTATTACACATTTGTTTTGCAAAGGAGAAACGGTTCTTTTTGTTTTTCCTTGGGTGTGGTGGGGAGGGGGGGGGGGGGGTTGGGCTGAGTGGAAATTTTGTGGTTTGGTGGGCGAATTATTTTGCTGAAGTGATCAATTGCTTTCATGTCTGTTGTACTGTTTGTCTATAGTGGAGCAGGTCTCATCATCCATATTTTATTTTATTTTCACAGAGGTGAATAATTCTTTTTAATTTTTTTGGGGGTTGGGTACTTATTTTGGTGGGGTAATCAAGTTGCTTTCATGTCTTTTGTATTGTTTGTTTATCGCAGAGCAGTGTCTGATCTACAACTTTTCTGCCTACTATTATTGCAGCTTAGGTTTGCAGGTGATCTTCTGATGGAGTTAGGAGCTGGAGTGGAATTGGCAACTTCAATTGCGCCGCAACTTTTTCTTCCTCTAGCTTGTGCTGCCAATGTTGCTAAGGTTCAATACTATTTTCTTGGTTATCATCTGTGGATAATAGATCATTTACTAATTCTGTATATACATGTTGATAGAATGTGTCTGCTGTTACATCTACTTCTACTCGTACTCCAATATACAAGGCCTTTGCCAAAGGAGAAAACATTGGTGATGTGACTGCTAAAGGAGAATGTGTAGGCAATATAGCTGATCTGGTGCGTGCATCCATCTCATCTTTCTCCATTTTGTTCCAATATGGTGTTTTAAGTGACGAGGACATTGAGAAACAGAACGGATTGAATATTTTTTTTTATCCCAAATTCAACGGGGTTTTCAAATTTTATTTGTGCGCAGCTGATTTTCTTTAGGTCCAGATCATTTTGAAACTAGACTGATAAGTTTCTATACAGTATGATTATAGTGTGAGATTGTTTGTTCCACTGCATGTGTTTATTTTTCTGATTTTGCAGTGAGACCTTATGGTTAGACTTGAAGATATTGCTTGTCTTTCCAAAGTTCAAAATTGTTCCGTTGGGAAAAGAGTATTGTCTTTTAGAGAGATCTCAAGATTCCCACATTTTGCTGCCCAATTGCTTTGGAGATTCTTCTTTCACTTGTTTTGTTGTATCTGGTGGTGAGTGGCTGAAAATTTTGGTAGATAGAATCATAGACAACATCAATCATCAAGGATTTATTGAGTAATGAGTAAAGGTTTGGGTGGTATTGTTTATGCTTGCAAGTATAACTCAAATTTTCCTGGACTCATAAGTTAGTTTTTGCTCATATGGGTAAGCTTTTTCAACTTCTTTATTTGCTTGTTGTTTACCTTTATGCGGTGAGTAATTAGCTAGGAAACATAGAGGGTTGCATAGATGTGGTAGAGAATTTGGAAAAGGGCAGAGGAGCAGTTGACATTAGGCTTGTGTTAGGAGATGGTTGAGATTTGGCCTTTCATTTTCAACTTTGTTCATTTTTAGCTTTTAGGTTGTGATGTCTATTTGAGTTTTTTGATTTCCTGCTGAAGCTAGGAAATCATTAGTTTAGCCTTGAGTTGGACATTTTTATAAATGAAATATGACAAACATTTAAAAGGTAAATACAATGCTTTTCCAACTAAAACTAATTGCATACAATGCTTTGGCTTATGAAGCTAGGAACTGGCCTGAGTATCATGATTGCTAAAAACAATCCATCCTTGGTTAGCACGTTTGCCCTCCTGTCTTGTGGATATCTTCTGAGCTCTTACCAAGAGGTAAGATAGTTTGGATCACAGCAATATCTCTCTTATAAGATATGTTGCTTTTGGTGCTAAATATCCCTATGTCATTGATGATTCATTGCAGGTAAAATCCGTCGTGTTGCATACTCTAAATCGTGCAAGATTTAATGTAGCTGTAGAATCTTTCCTTAAGACAGGTAACAATGGATGCAACATTTGCCATTCTCGTGCAATGATCTTGCTCTGGGCTGTAATTTTTTTCCTTTTACTGAGTGTCAGTTTAAGAGAGAAAAATTTGCATAACTGATAAACACCTTTCTCTTTAACTTTCTTTTGATTCTTTCCCAGTTATATTCCAAATTGTCTTGGATGAGATTTTCAAAACTCATTTTGCGCCTGTTACTAGCTTTTTTTAATGAAGAACGTTGTAGGATCTGGTCTGTGTTTTAATAATAATACTTTTAAAAGGATAAAATATTTACTGGTATGGTGTGATATTGGATTGTCAGGGCGAGTTCCTACACTGCAGGAGGGGAATCAATTGGAAAATATATTCAGTTTGCCTTGGTCAAGGGATAGACCTATTATAATTGGTAATTGTCATGATTAATACCTCATTTTCCTTTTAGTTTCTTTCAATATAGTTATATGTTTGAAGATAAATAAGTTTGTTGCAAACTGTTGGCAGGATCAAGATTTAGAGACGCATTTCAAGAACCTAATTCTTATCTTGCCGTGCAGCCTATCTTTCAGGTATATTGCTTTTTCCTAGATAATCTCCCTGAACGAGAACTTTTGGTTATTATGAATACATCATTCAATTTCTGAACCTTGATCAGTGCACTATTATGTTTCTCTTGCATGTGCTTTATTTTACTACCCATGATCTGACTTGACAAGTTTTTTGGCAATTGATAGAAAGAGCACTATGTTGTGACATATAATCCTTCCAAGGGTAATGTATATGCCCTGCTCAAGGATCAAGCAAAGTCTGATGATATATTAAAAGCAGCTTTCCATGTGAGCTTTCGTACATACCTCTCTTTTATGGTAAAGGATTGCCGTAATTGCCATAATTTTTTGACTCATTGATTATCACTTTCTATGTTACAGGCTCATGTACTTCTCCACATCATTCGTTCATCCAATGAAAAAACATTATCCACTAGAAAAGTCCAGGGAAATGACCCCGCAGTTTTCTTGCCTACAGCTGCTGATCTTCAATCTCATATTGGAGAATCCTATAAGATGGTCTCAGCTTTATACGGTCCTTTCAAGAGCAAAGCTAAAGAGCAGGTAAGGGGTATTTGTTTCTGCCTCTTTAAAGAGAGTACTATTTATGAGAACTATTTACATGTCTAAATGTGCTACCATTCTTGTGAACGGAAGTCAGAAATCACTTGATCAACTGTTCCTTTTCTTCCTCTCTCACTCTCTCTCTCTCTTCTTCATAAGCGAAGTTTTGGGGGATGAATTAGGGGGGGAAATTGTACGCTAACCCAAAATTGTCCTGGTGGGGTGGGTCATAAACAGATTATTGGGAAGAATTAGAAACAAATTGCTTGCTAACCAAAAGTTTTATGTGGATTCTAATTGACATGAGTTGTTAAGAGTTGATTTATTAATTACTAGAGAAACTTGGCAGTAATGATATTTCATAAATGAAAAAAAAAGTCACCATTGTTGTTGCAATACTTGAACAAAATAAAGGGTAGAGCTAGTCTGAAACTGGGAAGTTTGTCAACTTTGATTTCTGATGTATTAGTGTCAATAATTTGTTTTAGGGATTTGGTGAGTTATAGGCTGAGAGTATTTTTCTCTCAGAATGTTGTATTAGGCCTTTGTTTTGCATCTTGACTAGAAAACTCTTGGGATATATAGCGATGTTAGCTAGTCTATTATACCTCAACAGTTTAGTTCTCTGGAGGTTGTAATGTTCTTCTGTTGCCATATATTACTTGTTAAAGAGTTAGAAGTTGTATCTACTGTAGTTTTCATTGAATGGTTGCAATCCCTATGATTATGCATTTACGTTTCTTTTCAAGTGTTGAAGTGTTTCATCTTTGCTGTAGGGGTGGATGATGTCAGATTCACTACTTAATCCTGGTAGAGCTCGGCTCTGTGAGTTGGTCTAATCAAATTAAATCAATGCTCAAATCTTTGCCAGGATTGAGTAAAAGTTAACCATCGTTTTGAACTATACTGACTTGGAAAACCACTCACCCAGCAAAAGGCAGTATTTGTATGGGATGAGTGGATCGACAGAAACATGGTTAACTATAGAAAAAATGGTTCCATCAATACTGTGCTCTCGGCAAATGGTTACTGCTCTTATTTGATGTACAGGGTTCTCCATGCAATAAGGATAGAAGTTGGTATGGTGCCAGCAGTGTGTTAAGAAAGTTTGATGTTAACACAGAGATGAACCATAGTTGTACTATAGAAGAAGTTTATTTGGATTTTGGCAAATTTTCCATCTCATATGTAAAATTTTGTTTCTTTTACGTTCACCCCGCTCCCCTCCTCCCAACTGTAACCTTGGTGGACTTATGCATTTCTCTCTCTCTCTTTTCCTCAATTAAATGTTTAACATTCTATGATTTTGTCTTTCTATTTCTTTTGTTATTACAGCCATATTTAATGATAGGTATCATTTTGGCTCTACTTTTGATGGTTTTGTTAGCCACTTTCCAGTAGCAGTTCATGTGCTACACTTAAATAGAAGTTAAATGGGCAAATTTGATTGCAGTGTGTGAGATGACGAAGAAAACTTACAGCTATCACTGTACCAGACCCACACGCCACCTTTCAAGTTAGGGGCAACTAAAATATTTGGTCCAAAAGCCTCTACGATTTATTATGTTGATTGTGATTTTTTTTCCTTATCTGGGAATAAAAGTGAATTTCATTGAACACTGTAGTAGCACGTGGTATGTACGTATTACTACTAAAAACAATCCTTGTCTTGCCTTTTTTCTTTCCCCTGTTGAAGTTCGTGTTCATTTTTACCTTTGTTGCTTCTTCTAGCTTGAGTTGCGGCTGCCGATGCTGAAGAAGGCTGGTGGTCAGCGAGCACCTAACTGATCTCGATCTTAAACGTCAAAACACTTGAAAAGGTAAAGTATCTGCCCTTGATATTGTAGCCTTTACTACGTTAAGAGTTCTACGGTAATAATCATCAGTATTCTTAATGATTGCTTAGTACTACATTATTAGAATTCAAACTAGAGATAAAACAACAGTTGTATTGGCTGTCTACAGTTACCTTGCATTACCATTTTTGATGTTGTCTTATATACCCTAGCTAATCTCGCACTCAGTTTGGACTGTATTTCCATTTTTTTTTTAAACATTAAATTAAATCTGACCAATTTTAACTTTTACTTGAAAAGCTGTGTTTGAAAATTTGAATATACAAATATATTATAAAGAGCATATGTGAAATTTTTCTTCAAAAATTAAAAATATTTTATCCCCGAATACTATGTTCGCAAATTTGATGTTGTTGTGAAGAAAGTTCAGTGTTACTTTCGTGAAAGATTATTGTGCTTGTTTTTACCTGGGCCTCTACCTCTCTAAGATGTGAATAAGTCGCACTTAAAACTTAAAGACTAACAAGGAGGTTGATTTGTTTTCGAATTTAAAATTTGTGGATAAATAGATGAATTTTGAGAGAATTTATTTAACAAGGAGTTGACTTGATTTGAATAATGTTTTATTTTGAAAATATTAAGTATGATATGTTTATGTAAACGATTTTATGACTAGAATGTATTAGATGGAAATGATGCAACGTAACTTTGTAAGATCTAATAAGAGTAGAGTTTGCTACAATTTATTCATTATTATTATTATTATTTCATTTTTATGTCATCTAAACAAGATCAAATTTTTAATAATTTTCCTTCTCCCCCCACCACCAACCCCCAAAATAAAAGCCAATTTTTTTTTTGATGGTTAAATAAAAGCCAATATAATAAGACACTAAATGGTAAAATAAAAAACCAGGGACCACAAGGGCATGAGACAAAATGGACAGGGTTTGCAGGGGGCCAAAGTCAGGGTGTTGTGGTCACTCACTCCTTTGCTAGTGACCGGGCTAAGGTCCATTTAAATCTCGGTTGCAATTCTGGAAGATAAATGTGAATGGTACTGCCCTTATATTTTAAGCTTCAAATATGTCACTTATTCCCCCAAAAAAAAAAAAAAAAAAAAAGGGAAAAAAAAGGACGGCTTAAAAGGTGTACATACAGCAGGCTGTGGGGCTCTTTAAGTATCATTAATCCAGCTATGTATGTTCCATATTGTGGTTGACCTAGATATGCAAAACAAGAACGCTGTACAAAAGAAAAAGAAAGAAATAAATAAAATTATGGGTGCGTATGTCATTTCGTGACAGCGTAGGTGCAATTTGACATTTTGTCTTGTGTCATCAATGTTAATTTTGATTCAGAAGATGGTGCTCGCAGAATTTATTACGATATTGAATGATGAAGAGTGGAAGTGAGGAGGGCGGGGTAATGGTTAGGCAGAGGAGGAGGCCTTAAGTTACAGCCCATAATAATCTTCCTCAAAAAAAGGATAATGAATTAGGAGTTCAATCTTGTGAAGTGTGCAATGTGTGTCATGGTAATAATACTGCAAAATATTTCGAAAATAAAAAGAATAATGTAAAGCAAAACAGATATATTATATTTCTATTTTGATAGAGGGAGAGAGGAGAGTATTTTGTGTGGTTCACTAAGAAGAGGCAGAAAAATTAAAAACATATCAGTGATGCACGTGAAAAAGCCACAGAATACTTGCATTCACTGGTGGGTGTTAGGTTGGTCTTAACCACCCTCTCTTACTCACACACTGATGATGTAAACAAGAGAAATCCCACATTGATTTAAATACTTGTTTGTACAATCTTACATACATACATATACATATGAATATGATACATCATCTTCTATGTCCCCAGACCAATCAACATTTTTTTTTTCATTTTTTCTTTCTTTCGTTCACGAATTGCCCATTGAACACTAGTTTTGAAATACATATATATATATATATATATATATATAATTTTTTTAATATATTACTTCTGTCCATTAAAATTTAATTTATTTATATCATATATGATATAAGGTTAAAAAGACTTTTATCTAGTATAAAATTTTCTTTATTTCTACTATAATTAGTTAATGTATTATTTTTTTTTTTTTGTCTAATTAAGGGTATTCATTACCGACAATAGTAATTAATCTTTTTTGCTGTGAGTGCTCTTTTATTAGAGACAAATAATAGATCATGAGATGTGCTCTATTTTCATGGACAAAATTCAAACTCTTCGTTAATGGAAGAGGTGAGTAATCACTGTATTCGAAGTCCAATTATTTTAGGCTATGCTCTAAGGCCTATGAATGAAGTTGCAGGTTTGGATAAAAGGACATCAACTCTAAAATTATAGAATACTATATATAAGTCTTTTCCTTTTTCTCCTTTGGAGTGGGGGATAGGAACGGGGTAGCACTATCTAGGGATTCGGAGTGCCCTTAATACGAAAAATTATTATTTTTTATTTATAAGGTTGAATCTCAAAAAATTTATTTAAATTAATAAAATATTAGTCCATGTATATATATATATTATATCAATGTGGGGATAATATACTTAACCTTAATTCAAGAAGAGGTATAGATTTTAAGGGGGATGCATTGTTTTGTGTGTATGATATGTTATAGAACAAGAGCAAGAGCAAGAGCAAGGCCAATATCTCATATCTGCCTTTGAATTCAAATTTGAAGGGTTACCTAACAAATGGCGCCATGAATTTTCCTAACTTTAAATAGCTAAGAAGACAAAGGCAACCCTCTATTAAAAAAGAGGATTCTAAGTTACACTGCAAATAGAAATAATGACATTTACCACTAGGATATCGAATAAAGATGTCCAAAGGAGAAAATTCTTGAATTCATATTATATTATGATTCTTTCCTTTTTTTTTATTTTATGTAATATATATATATAGAAAATTAGTGGATTTGTTCTTAATCTTTTAATCTTTTAATCTTTGATTTTATTGATTTTATTTCTTTATTTTTTATTTAGTGTTTTCAATGTATAATAAGTTGTTATATTTGACCTTTTCTTTTACAAAATTCCACTTGCTCAAACAAAAATTTTGTGAAAAAAAATAACCAAATAAAATAACTTACTATATATTGGGAATCTACTAAATAAAAAAATATAAAAAAAAAAATCAATCACACTAAAGTCATAAATATTAAAAATCAAATTCACTAATTTTCTATGTATATTTTAAAACATCTCTCGAACTTTTATCTTGCTTGAATCCGAGATTTTTACATTTGTAACTAATTATACTTATTATAATATGGTACGGTTTCAAAAAGAAATTAAAATTATTACAATATATATATATATATATATTTTTGTCCTTTTAGCGTTCTTTTGAATCATACATTTACACACACACACTTGTACCCCACAGACAAGCTTTTGAAGTTCAATGCAAGATCTTGTTCATCATTATATCAAATTCCTGTAATCTTCTAATGATGCCATTAGAAAAATAGTGGTGACCGTTCCACACATAATACCCCCCACCCCCACCCCTTTCAGTTTTTGGAGGTTGGGGGGGGGGGGGGGTGGTTAAATTGTGATTAGAAATAGGGAAAAAATGAAACAAAATTCATGATTAGGAACAAAAGGTAGAAGAAGAATCTAATTAATTAGGAGATTCTTTCTGCATTGGAATAATCATTAATGGAATATCCTTGATTAGACTTAGGATATATATATATATATATATATTATATTATATTATATTAATCCAATTTTGAACATCAAATGCATGCCCTTAAAACATAGAAACCAAAATCACTCATATATAGCTGAATCTCTCTCTCTCTCTAGTTACTTTGCTACTAATAATATTTCACTTCACTTCCCTAGAGCTTACATTACAGTACAGTACCACCAGTGTTATTTTAAGCTAATGGAAAAAAAAACCAAACATGGAAAATCCCAAGAAACCCCAAGAAATGGGAGAAAATTCCCAAAAAAAGTAAACCAAAAAAAAAAAAAAAAAGGAGAAAAGAAAAAAGGGGGATAAAAGAAGAGAGAGAAAGAGAAAAGTTGGGTGCTGGCTTAAGGCTTTAATTAGAGCTACTTCCTGCTAAAAATATATTAATTTTGTAGTTGATGCTAATTGATTGAAGGGAAATGAATTCTCCTCTGCAGGTTTGGGGGATCCGATTGATGATGATGATCAGCCTTGAACTTGATTTTGAGCATCGGAATTAATGTTCTTCTTGGCTAGATTGTGCTTGTTGTTGTGCATCCAAACCTTGAGGACCCTTCTCTTTACACCAACTTCTTGGCAGAACTGTTGCACCACAGCTTCCTCTTGCTTCTGTATCTTCCACCCGACTTTCTCTGCAAACTGCAGCATTTTCTCCTTCTGCTCTTGAGTGAACTTTGTTCTGAACCTCTTCTTTGTCAACTGAGGCGGTCTGGTTGCAATGCCGCCGCCACCACCCTCTTCTTGCTCATCCGACTCCGAGGGTAGAGATCCCATGTTGTAGGACATTATGAATGGATGAGGTGGTGCAGGTCTGGACGGAATAAGTGTTCCTCCGGGGTAACCCCCTAAAGCTTCTGGCCCTAAGATTGCCTTGTGATGATGTCCCACTATAACTTTCCTACCCCCAACTCCAACCCCGACCCCGACCCTGCTGAGATGTGGGCTGTGGAAGCAATCACAAGAGGAGGGCTCACCTTCAATTTCTTTTCTGTGGAAGTTTCTGTGGCAGCTGCAAGCTGAGCAAGTAAGTGCTTCCAGGCTGCCTTCTTCCCCACTGGGCATGAACTCACCACAACCATCCGTAGCATTCCCACCCATGGCTGCTGCATGGTTCTTGAGACATTCTCTATATCTAACCATCTTCTTGTAAGGAACATGATGATGATCCTCAATGGGTTGCCCGTTGGAAGGCATCTGCCCGGGTGCTGAACAAGGTATAATGTGATTGTGGGTTGCTGCAGGATCATGATGAATCATGTGTCCATGCCCCCCACCACCATATGAACTGTTGAGAGGAATTGGCATCTCCCCTTCTTGACTTGAAAGTTCCATTACCCAGCAGCTCAGCACCGCCCCGTTCTCTCTCTCTCTCTCTCTCTCTCTCTCTCTCTCCGTGTTGTTTGTTCGGAGACCAAAAGAGAACGAAATTAACAAGACAGGAAGATCAAGAATTAGTTAGAGGGACTAAGATGAATAAAATCCTAGGAATTATCTTAATAATTGTCCACTCTTTTGGAAGCAAAATAACACACACACACACACACTCTCTCTCCCTATATATATATATATATATATATATATGCTACACTATGAGGAGAACCATATGGATTCTTGACACACCAAGCTTTTCCAAATACATTCTACTAAATACCACACACAATGGCCTAATGCCCCACCCTTGAGAATTGAACAAAGAGGAGCTTTGGTCCCATATCATTGAATTATATATATATATAGTTATACCCTTCTATGTGTGCTTCTGAGGGACACACAAGCACTTCAGGTTTCAGCAGGACAAAGAACTGAGTCTAACTAACTTGAGTTTGTGGTAACAGTCTCTTCTCTTTCTTTTCCCCTCTTTTTGGGGTCTAAAGGGAAAAAGAAAGCCAAAAAAACAGGTAAAAGAAAAAAAAAAAAAAAAAAAAAACCTTCAGTGTGTGATCATGGACATAACTGGCCTTGACACTTGAGAGAGCATGAAAACCCAAAACAAGAAAGAAAAAAACCTAATACTAATACCTATCCAGCTTTGCTATCTCTCTCTCTCTCTCTCTCTATATATATATCTGGAAAGGGGAAACTGATAGAGAGATGAAAAAAATGGTTAACAGACTCTGATCATCAAGCATATATATATTCACAAAGCCACCCTGAAAATGAAGATTGAAGATTAGTAGGAGCAAATTAATGACACAGAGATGATGAACAAGGAAGGAATTACAAGAAACAATTAAGAACTGCTAGCATTGATAAATTAGGCTTTAAATTTTCTCTTCAACAAACAACTAGTTAGTGCAACTTTTCCCTCATGGAAAACTTACAAGAGAATTTGGAAAAGGGGGAAAAAAAAAAAAGACAATCTAAGTGAACATGATATTTTATGGGGGTATAGGAATAGGATAGAGAGAGAAGAAGAAGAAGAAGAAGAAGAAGAAGAAAGACAGTGGAATTGGGAGGAAAGAAAGGAGAGAGTTTTGCAGGTGGGTTTTTGCTAGTGAAGCACTAAGCATGAGCTTATAGCGGTAGTGAGAGCCCAAAAAAAAGGGTTGAAAACTTGAGATGAGATGAGAGAGAAACAAAAACAAGAAAGATCAAATTTTTATTATTTATTATTTAAAATTCTTTTTTTTCTTTTTTTTTTTAATAAATCGACGAGGAGTATAGTGAGTTTTAGGGAGGGACATGAAGAAATTTTCAAGAAAAAAAAAAGAAGGAAAAAGGTGGGGTTCTTGCTTTGCTTGCACTATCAGGCATCAAGTTTACGCCATTTAGAGAGCAGTGTGTCAGAGAGTGTGGAGAGGAGAGAGAGAGAGAGAGAGAGAAATTCTTGATCAATCTCTTCTTCCTTCGATTCATCAAAGAAGAAAAATGGTCATCCCATTAACTAACTTTCAATTACCAGACGGCTGCAAGAATCATCTTCTGGTGAATTAGCTAACAAAAATAATGTAATTCTTTTCCTTACACCATTTGCCTCCCACTAATTCAAATTATTATTATTATTTTTTAAAATAATTAGCTTTATATATATTTTTTATATGTTGTCAATAAGGATTAAGCTCAATTGGTAGCATCATCATTTATGATCTGAAAGATCATGAGTTCGAGATACGTTAGAAGCGAAAATACCTCAAAATATTTTTTACATGTTAAGACGATGTAGCTCGATTAATAACAGTCTCACTTATGATTTGAGAGATCATGAATTCGAAACACGAAAGAGATAAAATGCCCCAAATTTAAAAAATATATATACTATATGGTTTAAAGGTATAATGTGATAATATAAACTCAAACTGATTTTTTTTTTTTTTTTTTTTTTTTTTTGAATGAATGAATGAATAAATTTATAGATCCCATGGCTCCCATGAAACATAAGTTTCCTGTGTTTCATGAAAAGCATGTCATCAATTCATTCCATTATTTTAGAATATATTGATTAATATATATATATATATATATATATATATATATGTTATAAAAAAAGAAAAAAGAAAAAAGAACCTATAATATTTCAAAACTTTTAAATAACTTTGATATGACAAGACTTTGTTCATCCCATTCATGTGATTTTAATTTACTATATTTAATGAACTCATTTTTAAACTTAGAATTCAATGTGCAATTATAACTCTGATATTGACAACAAGGCATAAACACATTTAGTAACAAATTATATATATAAAAAATTACAATTGGTAATCAATTATTATAATTTAAGAGATTATGAATTTGAGTTATATCGACGAGTGAGAAAAAAAAAACATTAAATTAAAAAAAAAAAAAATCTATTATTCTAATGCATAAAACTTATTACCTTATTTTTCTTTCTTTTTTTTTTTTTTTAATAAAAGACTAATATATATATATATATATATATATATTATTTTATGGAGCATTAAGAAAGGTATTGATAGAAAAATCGTAATAAATGTTCCTTTAATAATTTTCGAGAGAGATAGTATTAAATTAATAGCGAATAAAGTAAAGATATTCTCCTGATTTAAAAGTGAAGTTGCATGTTTAGAAACGCACTCATATATGTAACCTTTTAAAACTTAAGATTAGAATTTATCTCCAAAAAAAAAATCTACATGACTTGAGCGGAGATTAATTTGTATGTCTACATGACTTAAAGTTAATTAAAGAGTGTCGCCTATAATTAAGACTCGTAAAAAATACCTCTTGTACATGAAAAAGAATAAATAAATCTAATTGAATAAAATTGTATTTGAGAAAGGGGATAATGCATTTATTAGATGATTTATTTTATATATATATATATTTTGGGGGGTGGGGGTGGGGGGGGGGGGGGTGGAGGTTATAAATTAGGCAAAAATCCACTTTATGGCTAGAAGCCATAAAACTAAGAGTTGAAGAACTTGGAAATATGTAGATTTGGTGAAAATTGAAGGAAAAGTTTAGATGGGATATAGGAAACAAGAAGAAGAAGTGAGGAAAATAAAGAGAGGGGAGGGAGGAGATGGTGTTTCAGCAAGATATAGCAAAATGCAGAATGATAATATATATATATATATATATATATATGTATATGTATATATTGTAAAGAAGACTTTAGCTAAAATAGGATGGCTTGTTAAGTTGGGTGATTTGATGACAAGGCCAGAGTTGCTGAGGTTGGAAAATTCATCAAATGATAATTGTTTTTCACCAAAATTGCACTCTGTTTTCTCCATATTTCCTTCACTATCTCTTACATTTTTCCCCTTTCTATTGTATAGTCAAAAGCCATACTCAAATATTATTGCAGTATAGTGATGTCTTCTTGAGAAGAAAATATAAATGTAAATATATATATTTATATATATTAACCATGAAATATATATATATATATACACACATATAAAGACAAACCCATGTGATTCAAAATCATCCCATCATGAAAATCAAAATCAGAATAAAATAATAATAATAATATATCTATATCTATATACACACATAAATCAAACTAAGTATTTTAAAATTTATATTGAGTTTAGTTCTTTAAGAGTATTAAATTAACTTGTTTATTCAATTTAAATTTAATTTGATTAAATAAGTTAAAATATATCGAATTGATCTCTAAAAATTTTAATAAAAATTAAATTAGGATAATGTAATTGACTAATTATATTTAGTTCAATTATATATATATTTTTTAAATTTTAAGGATTTTTCGTTTCTAATATGACTTAAACTCATGATTTTTTAGATCATAAATGTAATTACTACTACCAATTGAGATAAGCCATATTATTTAGTTAAACAAAAGAACCCGTTCCAGATTGAGTAAAACAAAAAAGAAAGAAAAAACTAAAATAATTTGTAATAATATATATATATATATAAAGGGGATAAAATAATTGGTTGGTTGTTAAGTGAATTTTGGGTAGAATGAAACAAAAGTTTGAAACTACTACTATTTTTCATGAAAAAAGAATAACTTTTTGGTTGATCAAAGAGATCTTAGGAGCAGAGAAACAAAAAGAAGGAAAACAAGACCACGACATAAATCTTCACCTCATTTTTCTGGTTTTTCTCTTTTTCCCTCCCTCCCTCCCTCTCTCCCTTTACTTGTTAGAAATTTCCTCTATAATGCCTCAAATTTTCTGCTATAATTTGATATTTTTCATATATCGAATTGTCATTTTATTCTCTATCTAAAGATAAACTCACGAAATCAAACTTGTTTGTTTTGGTGTGAGTGGTTTAACACTCATATCCCTTAACCAGAGGTCCTGTGTTTGAATCCTAAGAATGGAGACACTAATTTGACCAGCACTTACCCCTTTATGGACTGACCCAATGTGGAGGGGATTAGTTTAATGTGGTGTGACTTAAAGGTGCTTCTCGTGCGCACACAAACCCACTAAGATACCTCTTTGCCGATAAGTTAAATGGAAAAAAAAAAAAAGATAAACCCACAAAAATATTCTTTTATCAAAGACAAATAAACACTAAATAACTTTATTTAGTATTTTTTTTTTAAGTGTCTATTATTGTAATTTTAATTGGAAACATTACTTAATGAGATTGATTGGTGTGTGTATATATATATATAAATGTCCGTGCCTTTTATTTTTATTCTACAAGACTACAATCCAATCCACTCCTCTGCTTATAAAGGGTCTTTTACTTCTTTTTATCTTTAGCCTTTATTGTCTTCACCCCTTCTGTCAAATTCCTCTTGTTATTTTCTTAATATACCTTTATCTTCCCCCCCCTTCATACTTTTGATCTCACAATTTGTTTCCAATGATACTTCTCATGCATTTTTTAGTTCATAAAACTTATATATATATATGAAAATATTAGAGATTATATTATTAAAAGTGACAGCATAAATGATTTTAAACTTTTCCCTAAAGATACGTCTTTTTTGAAAATATAATAATTTACTAGGAACAATTTTGTGAGGAATTTCAGTCATATAATATAAATTTAGAGTCTTTTTATATAAATTTCTATCGAATTAGTTGACAAAAATACCCAATTACTTAAAAAAAAAAAAAGGATATATTTATTTTGGATGAGTAAAGATGATATTGAATTAGTAAGGACAAGTAAAGTAAATTGAGGCATATTCTAGAGAGAGTTTAGGGATTAATTATGGGAGGCTGTAAGAAAGGGGCCACAAGAATAAATAGCGGGTTGATGACACAACCCAACCTTGATCACAATTTTCAAGATTCTGCTATAACAGCATCTTCTTCTTCTTCTTCTTCTTCACCCCTTCCTTGTGAACACAGACAGACATACACATACAACTATCCCAATCACTGCCAGCCCAATTTTTCTCTATTATTACTATTATTATTATTTAGAATAATTTGTGGATTTAGTCCCAAACAAATTTATTTTTGGCAACTTTAGTCCCAATTTTTTTTTTTTTTTTTTTTTTTTTTTTTTTAAACTTTTAAGATCCCAAATTATTTTATGATTGGATAATAAAGTCCTATTTGACGGATTCTGTTAGGAAAATTTGTAGATTTGGTCCTCAATCTTTTGATCATTGGTAAATTT
>JAXGGT010000054.1:1552137-1567447 GCA_035583425.1 Marsdenia floribunda | reverse complement strand
ATATATATATATATATATATATATGAATTTCAAACATTGGATTAGATATTTGTTTTTATTTATTATAGATGATTAAATATTTAATTTAGCGTTATTATAACCAAATAAAGTATTGAACAATTTATACTTCTCTCTCTTATTCTTTTAAAACTTTGCTTCAAAGACTATTTGAACCCATAACGTTGACATTTATAGATAAATCTAATACTAATTGAGTTGCATTTATTTGTCATTTTACAGAATTATTGGATCTAATTAAAAAGTTGGTAGATAAAAAATAATAAAAAAAAAAAAAAAAAAAGAGAGAGAGAGAAGAATTTCAAGATTAAAATACTACTTTATGTAAAATTTGAGAACAAAAAAAGAAAATATTCCCAATTATCTTTTTTCTGAATCTCTAGATAAACTTTATTTGTATGGATTCCCTGTCTACCTTCTTATGAGATTGATCCTCTTTTTGTTGTTATTTGCTACTCCTTTAGTCTAAAGTTAAAGATATTTTATACTTTAATTTTTTTTTTAAAAAAAAAAATGAAGTATTAAAAAGATATATAATTTGTTTTAAAATCTCCATAATTATTGATACAAGGTTAATTAATAGGTGGCAAATTAATAATGTCTTGGTTTGGATTAAAGGGAAATTCTTTCTTTTCTTTTTCTTTTTTCTTTTTTCTTTTGCGCTTTCTAAAATCCCATGCATGGAGATGTAATTGATTCATGTTACTTTATTGGTTTTCCATTTTTTCCCTAATTATTATTAAGTCAATATTATTCAATCTTCATTAGGAGGAATGTACAAAAAGTGAATATTGTAAACACATAAGATAAGAAAAATAAATAGAGCTTCATTCTAAATATGGATTCTAATTTTGACATAAAATAGCGATCCTAACTCGAGAATGTAAATAGTTATTATCAATTAAAAATTAGGCATAAATATATGTAAAACTTCTATATAAGCACCTAATTAGCTTTATTTCCTTATTCCTTTTAGGATTAAAATATATACATTTTGAAGGAAAAACTTTGCCATCTCAACATGAAAAGAAACCTCATTGAGAACAAGGTTCAAGAAAAATGTGGTATACTACTACTACTATTATTATTATTATAAATTTTGGTAGGGGTAGGAAAAGTTATGTTCATCTTAGAGAACAAGTGATGTAATTTAGTTTGATGCTTAATACATATTAAGCTACATTAAAATTTATTGTGTGAAGGAGCTAACAATCCTCCACTTATTTTTCTTTTGTTTTGGAAACCAAAAATTAAAAAGGAATATTTATATATATATATATATATATATATATATGTATATGTTTGTCTATTAATGTGGTTGTACATCCTACAAGGTATGGTAGAGTGAAGGTTGGTGTTATTTGACAAGACAAGACCTAAAAATCAATAAATTGAAAAAAAAAAAAAAAAAATGGAAAACCAAACAATGAGGAGCTGATGGACAGGTTTACTTGATCCCATGACATAACCGATCAACAAAGCTTTGGTTTACACTCAAAACTACAGTACTTCTACATATTACCCTAAAAAAAAAAAAAAATCTTTAAAGAAACAGTTGTGATGAGTTTTGTGAATTCAGTGTTGTGTGTGTGTGTATGACCTACCAAAAAAAAAGAGTGTGTGTATGTGTGAGTGAAGTGAACCCAGAATGAGAAACTACCAACTTCTCAAACACACAATCCCAGAAGAAAAAAGGAAGAAAAAGAATTGTAGTCAGAATTCAGAACAGATGAGAGAGAGAGAGAGAGAGAGAAAGCAAAACGCATGCATTATAGTAACACACTTTTGCGTGTCTCAGTACTTGGTACTGAGCTTTGGGCAATAGTCACATAACTCTCTGGTCTCAGTAGCAATTTTAACTTTTAGGAACCCCACCTTCTCTGGCACTCTTCTCAGATGTTTTTCCCTTTTTTCCCCTTTTCTTGGTCGGAAGGAGGAAGCCTCCTTAATTACATTCATACATATATGTATATTTTTTGATTATAATTACGTTAATTAATAATAAATGACTCTTGTGATTGTTTACATACACTTTACATACTATGCTAACTTCATAAATTAACTCATAAATAAGGTTAACAAATAAAAGATTCATTCTTTTTTTTTCGTCTCAACTAAAAATATCTATCGTCCTTTAGTTATCAGTTGCTTTTTTATTGGAACTAAACCATTAGCCACATTGTCGATAACAGTCACTAATTAATCCTTTTAATTACAGATGCTATCTTATTAGAAATAAATAATTAATCACAAAATGTACTTTATTTTCATGAATAAAATTTAAACTCTTAGTCTCATAATTAAGAGACAGAAATAAACATCTAACATGCATACCTCAGTAGTGGTTGTATTTGCATGGACATGCACATTCTATACATACATATTAAACTCAACTAATACTCATTTCTTCACATAGGAAAAAATAAAAGGATTGGAATTTTAAAATTCAAATCTTAATCTTTCAAGGAAGGGTCACTGTTAATTACCAAAAAAAAAAAAAAGAAGGGTCACTGTTTATATCTGCTTTCTCGAGAGATGGAGTATTACTTCTCAACAGAAAAAGAAGCAAATTAAAGAACAGAATTCGCTCCGTCCCTTTGCTTGTCTAACACTGCTAATGTACTATTACAAACCCTTTTCTATTATTATTATTTTTTTCCCCAACTTTTTCTGCAATGTTAAGTCTACTCTGATCAGGTCAGTTTCAGTTGGGTTCTTATGTATTTCTTGATAAATATTAACCAAACCCCAGCGAGATAATGTTAATACCATTCCAAGTGTTTATTGTTCTCAAACTTGCATTCTCAGGACATATCCTATCAGTTTCAGTGCCAATCTTTAAAGATCACAAATGCTATCCTAAGATAGTGGTTGTCTTTCATTACAAAAATGGGAAGGACTTTCCTAATAAAGCCAAAGAAGAGGGGAAGGGGAGGGTGAAGTGAGAAAGTGTACTGATTGATAATGAGAACAAAAGATTTGACAAAACAAAACAATACGTGCGTGTATATATATATATATATATATATATATATAATAATGCAACTGCATTATCTGAATGTGGAGATTACACAAGCGCACACACACACAAGACAAAGAGGGGAGGGAGGGATGCAGAGCAGATGTGGGTTAAGTTTGGTTGTCTTCTTCTAGGGGTTTTGTCAAGCAAAAGACATGCGAGGAAGTTACATCAGTTCTCAAAAGTCCTGGACAAAGTACGTGCTATCTGGTGCACCCCAACCACCACTCTCATCAGCAATGCATGCATTCATTAATTTACAAAACACAAAGCTGGGAGGATAACAAGGAACCCCTCAAATACCAACAACCACTTGACCAAATATGGCAAGTTAATTCTCAGGTATGGAAAAATATAAAATGTGTAAGTTTGACACAATTCAACTCTATACTTGCATATAAGAATAAGACAGAAAGAAAACGGAAATTTCAAATCTACTTTATATACATAAATATATATATACACACACATTAGATAAATTCATATACTCTGTATCTAATTGTCATATACAACATACTTATATGTGAAATACAATGGTGACAAGTGCATGGTTTAGCAATGTAGCAAAGAAAATAACGAAGTCATTGGCAAGCAACATTGAATGGAATTCCATAAAATTTCCGAAGGACACAACAAAGAATTTAAATTTTTGATGAGTTCCGCTAGTGTTGGGGAGACATGTCTTCATTTTCAGACACACATGAATGTATGCAAAAATAAAATAAAAAATCCACAGTATTTTTTCATGCAATAGAGTTTTGATGATGATGATGATATTCTGTACGAGAAACTTTGTCAGAATTCAGATTGCTGTCGCGTGTAAGAAAACACAAGAAGAAATGTATTGGTTGGTACCGTGCAGAGTGTAATAGTAGATTTTTATATATATATATAATATTTATTTTGGGTTGATTACAACTGTCCCAATATTCTCTCACTCCCACATGACCCATTATACTCAGACCCTACTACAACCGGAGGTACAAATATAACAATTGTTGTTTCATAGACTTCTCTGATCTCTCCACTGTCTTAACATAATAACAACACACAAAAGTCAGAAAGGGGGAAAAGAATGGGAAAAATAAACTGAAATTTGTACTTAAATTCAATCAAGCGAGATGCATCATCATTTGGCTGTATAACTTGACTTAAAGGGATTCTCTTGCAGAGACATATGATTGACAAGGTGAATCAAGCAAATTGATGTTAATGTTGTCATACTTGATCAAGATATCATGATTGCTCACTCTCATGTCTTCATCAAAAGCAAATTCAACGTCACATGCAACAGAGAATTTTTAAAGATGGGTTCTCGTTGATGATTACTCACCGTGAGCAATCCATCACTGTCAGGGCCGGCTTGGCAGGGTTCTGTTTTGTAGGTGGTGCACATGCTGCAATGTAGAGCTAAACTGGGAAATAAAGGCTTTACTACTTTGGGCTGTCCAGCCAAAGCATATGAATCAGGCAGAAACATGGTTAAACGGAAGAACTGGAACTGATAAGTTGATAATACTTGATACATTACGATGCAAAACTTTAACTTCAAAGACCAGAAAATCATATATACCCAGCATATAAAATGATTAGAAGGAAAGACTGCCTAGAGGAGTATTAAGCAAATTCAGCAATATTTTTGCAGTATAAGACACATAAACAGTTTCATGTTTTCATGAACATTTTCCTGAATTCTTCATTGGATTTAGGTTTCTCATCTCCAGCTTCTTCTTCGGGTCCCCCGCTTGTTTTAGTCCATCCCAATGGTCTTACACTTCTTGGCATCGCAAATGTGTTTCTTCCCTTAAGCTGCACACTGTCATCACTAGACTTTTGACTCGTTCCTTTTCTCAGTGATCCACTACCATCTTTTGAATTAGATGTTTGAGCTCTACTATTTTGATCATCATCAGCCCCTGTGATTTTTAACCATTTGTAAAACAGAAGAAATTAAGCTAAAATGGAAAGGTTAATCCCAATTTAAAGGACTAAACTCAGCAGGGAGAAACTGCAGTTTGTCTATTGGGCCAAAGCTCAATGTCAAATCAGAAATTCAAGCAGACAAGGAGAGAAGGGCCAAACTGCAGCATATAGTCCACATAAATATATATATATATATAAATAACACATAATTTTATACCGTTTTTTGATGAGTTACCAATTCCAGCTGCTCCTTTCTTTTTGCCCTTAGGATCTGACCTAGCAATGCTTAGTCTTTTGCCAAGTAGATATTGTCTGTTCTTAGCCACTGCAGCAGCAAGGTGTGATTCATCGGCAAAATCCACATAAGCCAGACCCTATATTTAAGGCACGAGCACCAGAACAACTATAACCATCAACAAGATGAAACAGAAAAGAATTCCATTTTTCCAAATTCCAAATAGTGATGCATCAGATTTAGGAAAAGACATGAGCAAATGAAAAAAAAACTTTTAAAGACCAATAGAAGATTGAAATGCATATCAGTCTCATGGATTTGCATTCTTTGAACTAGATGTTTATGCAAGAATCAAAAGTTTTAGTAAATTAAGTCATGCCAAAAGTAGGAAACTTTAAAATTGTAATTAATTACTCTAAACGATTGACTACAAAAAAGAATGAAGTAAAAGGCCTAGATGGAGTACAAAACAAGGTGGTCAAAGGACAAAACATAGGAAATCAAGCCTGGGCTGCCTTAAATCCAGGAACTTGGAGTGCTTAATATCTTCCGTATGAGGGTGCTATTTCCCTTCTCATGTAGCACTTAAGCTATTTTACACTTACAGATTTAACAATATTTAGCATGAGAGGAAGGAGATACCCTTGATTTTCCAGTGAACTTGTCTCTTAATATGCGAATTGCAGCCACACCACCAACATCACTGAAGAAAGCATGAAGGTCTTCATTGGTAGTCTGTAAGTCATGGTTGTTGTCATACACAACAGGTTAATCAATTTGCACCAAAGGCAGAACCAATTTCAATCAGGAAAACTAATACAAACATGAATAGTAAATGACTTGCCTTAAAATCAAGGTTAGATATAAAGGCAGTACACTGGTCATTGAAATGCTTGAGTTTGTTAGGAGACGGATTATTGCTTTCCTTTATCCTTGTGCTTTCTGATTTACTGGCATCGATCTCAACTCCTCCCACTTTATCTTTTTCCCCGAAACCTGCTGCTTGAGTTTTGTCCTTTTCAATTTTCATACTAGTGTATTGAGCTGTATCTTTCTGACGTTTTGCTCGAGATTGGTCAATTTTATCTGATTCCAGCTTTCTCTTTTCACGCGTACTTTTCTTCATAGAACTTTCCTTTTGTTCTGTTGTGCTAGTACTTTTGCTTTCTTGCTGTGCCCGGAATACTTGCAGCTCTGCAATACGAGGTTTCACCTGATAGGTTTCAAAATTTAGCCTTCAGTTAGTTTGAAGTTGAAGAAAAGGTCCACCTCAACCTTACAATTGTGCACACAATTTCCAAGATAGACATGTGTTAAGAAGAAATGAAATAGAGGATAAGTGAGATGTATACAAATGTTATGCAGCATAAGTGTAGGTACAAACATACAAGTAGATATGTGGAAGAGTGGAGACATATCTATGCATCCAGAGATACAAACTAAACTTAAAAAACAGTAGAAGCATACAAGGTGACCAACCAAATGAAAGTGCATGATAACCATTCTCAAATGTGCCTCTTTTAATTTGTGTCTTGTCATAAACCATCCTAACATTTTGAAATCTTCAGATTCCAGCATTCCTGTACTCTCATTGTCATTCCTCTTCATTCTACCCCTCCCCACTTCACAACCAGTGATCTTATGCCCCCTTCCCCATTCATCATACATTTTTATCATTGAAGTAAAGGCTCGACTCATCAAAAAAAAAAAAAAAAAAAGATCAGAAACTTTACATCTAACAAACCACATTAAGTTTGACATCCAAACACTCAACCCACCCAACTTGTACTAATACTTGTAATATATTGCTTTAACATAGGTCCCCAACAGAAATTGTAAAATAATGTTTAGCTGCAGAAATTTAGTGAAAGAGCCTCTAAGTATAATCAATTGTTATATAGATGCATCTTCATCCAAAAGCCACTTAAACTCACAGGGAAAATACGATGCCAAGGTTCACCAACAATGAAAGAATAAGAATGCATACCTTTTGCACAGCAACATCATAATCTTCCAGCGAACCATATTCTCTCTCAAACCGCACCCATGAGTAGCATATGTCCTGAATGATTCTGCTTTTTTTAGAAGGAGAAGGTATCATCCTATTCAACATGCATAAAACATAATCGAGCAAGACAAACTAATTTGTGCATGCACATTGTAGCATACAATTATGCCAAACGAATACAGTTATACTCACACCTATCATTTTATTTTTACCAATTTATTTCACTTCAGCTCACAGTGTAGTCCACCCTAGTTTTCACCTATACATCTTTCTCCAGTTTACTTCACCAGTTAAAATCCGATAAATACACAAAAATCCCAGGAAGAGAAGTAAGCTCTCATCTTTACAGTTTTACATTATAACAGGAAAAAGAATGATATACTAGCAAGAGAAATAATAATTGTAACTATCAGTTTGTAACACGAAAAAGAAAACAGTACCGATGGATGGAAGAAGAATTTCCTTTCCCCTAGCAATCCAAAATAATATTGTAAGAGTAAATATTCAAGTCTCATGGAATTGATGAATGTATTTCCAATGTTTGCTGAACCTTTACAAATGTGTAATTTTGTTGTATTCTCAATTTTCCTCGTAATCTTTCAAGCTTCACGAAAAGCCTCTGCAGTGGCCACTGAATACAGCAGCACCTTGCAATATACTCAATATCACATCTGATCTAGTTATGTCTATAGATTTTACCGTAGACAGCATTTTGAAAAGTAATATGGTCAAATTCTGTCTATCAAAGTGCAGTTAGTGTATGCGATTGAGTTATTTCACATAATCTTTAGCAGCATGCAGCTGCACGCAGCTGCACGGACAGACATTGAGTCACATAGGGTAACATGAAAATCGCGTCATGTTGCAGGGCATATACCTCTGAGCCAGTATTGGAAAATCTTTTAGTGTAGCATCGTTTATAAAGTGATCTAGCTTCATTAACGTTTCCTGCTCCAATTTCCATATCTATATAACCCTGCCAAGCTTCAAACATAGACCCACTGCAGCAACATAAAGCTCAAAGTCAGTTTGAGAAGATGTTTCAAAAATTCAGCTTACTGATATAGCAAAGGAAGCCGAAAAGACCTGATTTTGAGCAAGCTCTCCCAGACACCACGAGCTGCCACCACACTCATGCCCAGGTTTAACTCCAAGCGAGACCAGTAACTGTACATCCTCAACAAACTGTCAGTGTTCTTCAAGTATGGTGACAAGTAATCTGATGCGCGCTGAGATGACCAAATGAAAGAGACAGGATTACTGTGGATTATTACATGTAAAGATGGCTTGGAACATATCACAAAATATTTAAAACAAATAAATAAGTTTGATGGATCAGAAGGAATAAATAACAGCAATCTGCACCCAAGTCCAGTTACAGTTTGCAACACTAAGTAAATATACTAAGCACCGATCTCCATTGCACTAAAATGTTAGGAGGGCAGAAGATCCCTTTTCTCATGAGGGACAATTAAATCTCAACTATTTTTATACATATCTAATGAAAGATTATAGAGACTCATATAAACATAATATAACTGGTTTAACTCTCAGAAATAAAAGAAAATAGATTGAAAAAACATTGACAACTAAGTTTAGACCCATATTGGTTCCCATTACAAGGTAAGACATTACATACTTAAAGTGGGTTTTTATTACATAATTCACAATTTACATAAAAAAAGCCCCTTTTACCATCCGAATTGGTGGCACCCATTTTACATAGAAAACACACCTGGAACACATCCCTTATGAGGGAGTAGTTAAAATTGTCGCCCATACTGCAAGTAGAAGATATTCTTCGCCTTAGGCCGTCAACTCTAGTGAGATATAAATCAAGATACTGCAGCAAAACAATCTCCATATAAATGTCGCTGGCAGATAAACATATCCCTAGAGCACAGATATTGCCACCAACAGAACCATCAAGATCAAGAAAAGCTAATCAACAAGGTGGCAAACTTAAAATAAACAAATCAAGAACTTCTAGATCATTTTGCAAGCCTAGAATCATTTCCTAGCCAACCAAACTCTGCAACTGTTTTAGACTTCTAGAAACTTAAATATTTGGTGTAACACAGGGATAACCATATCTTTTCAAAATCATTAAAGAAACATCTATCAATAAGTATCTTACTAACTCTTACATTGTTTATCTATTCTTATGAAAGTTTCTTATATATTCATAAAAATACAACCAAAATACTTTTCCCAACTAAAACTCAGCCAGAAGCTCTTTTCTCTAGTATAACTACTATTTAAAACTTAAGTTGCAGATAATGTCAAAAGAAAACTTTGTATCTATCAAGATCCTTTCAGAAAATACAGACACATAGGTTCAGTTTGTCAAGACGGGGTATGGTTTTATTAAAGAAAGCATGTATACCTTTTTGAAAAGGAAAAGAGATAGAAGTATAAAACTTATGAGCTTTTACCTCATCATAGCTTGTGAAAGTGCATTGCAGTGATTTCTCAAAGACCTGAAACAAATGAAATTTGTATGATCAATTGATTGAACTAAAAATACTCAGGGAAAAAAAAATTAAAAAAAATAAATAAACGAATGAAAAAGAAAAAGAAAAACAAATTAAAACAGCAAACAAAATGTATAGATCAATATTTCTCACACTAAAAGGTATCCTACATAAACTGATGAATGTAATATTCACATGCACTCAACACTGACATTTTGGGTAATGATTGCATAAGTATCAAACCAGAATAGCATTAGTGTTGTGTACTCCTGTAATCACCCAAATCAACATTATTAACGGTTCCGAACAATAACTAATGTTAAAATTTTAAGGGGAAAAATACTTATAAGCAATTCCAAAATTCAATGCACATACTATCATTGCCAGATATTAAAAAAAAAAAAAAAAAAGTATGCAGTGAAACACACCCCAATCTTTTATCTCAATAATATGATTACTTACCCAAAATTTTTTAAATATCTCCTTTAAGCATCTAATCCCAATTGATTAACTCCCATGTAAGAACTTGTGCAACTCCATAAACAATGATAATGGTAGATAGACAACTACCTCCTCCATCACAAATTGAATATTCATGTTTCTATTTTAAAATTTCCAATAAATGTCCAATTTCCTAAAATAAGCATATTTGTCATCTAAAATTTTACTAACTTCCTTAATTAAAAGGATATACATCTCACCTATAATGGAGTCAACTATAGTAATAATGGATCTCCAACCAAATGAAACCATAATGCACAAATCTCTTTTTAAGAACTACTTCACATTGGGGGGGGGGGGGGGGGGGGGGAATATATCTCATACGTACAGTAGATATCTCATCCTCAGAAGCATTAATGCGTTCAAGATATAACAAGTATTTGGTCCATAGTTCGCCAACCCAAGGACAGTTCCTTGTCGCCCTTGCATAAACATCTTTGACTACAGTGGAAGTCTGGAACAAAAGATGATCACTTCAATTGAAACTTCACCATATAATGACATGAAAATCAGTCAAAAGGAAAAACCTTAATTGTTTTGTCAAGATAGCAGGTATAGTCAAGCCAAAGGTCAGCAGATATAGGAAACTGAGTTATGGCACGTTCATACAAGATTTGAACTCGTGCAGGATCCCCTGATGACTGCTCAAAGTTCAAATAGTTCTGCAGAAACAAAAGAACACGATGCATATAAATGGAGTTGATATGTATAATGTCTGCTAACTATAAATAAGTCAAGGGAATTCTAATACTTTTCCTTAAGTTGAGCTGACATTAAATGCAAAAAGTAATCTGGGGATTTCAGAGTTTCAAGCATCAATATGGTAATAGACTTTGGACAAGTACTATCACTATGCAGTACATGCATACCATGAATTCTTGAAGTCTCTCAGAATCAGAGGCATCCTTTCTAGCAATCTGTTCTTCAAAATTAGTGCGAAGCTTCAACATCTCCAAGGCCTTTTGATATGCTGAGGCAATATGGGAAGGAAGCCCATCCAAGGAGCTGGGATCATTATCAACAACACTCCCCTGTTCAGTTTCCCATGCTTTGTATGTAAGAAGAGTTGAACTCATTTCAGAAAGTGGAATGGACAACTGGCGGAAAAATAGATTTCGAATGCGCTGGACCTGCTTCTCTTTGGACTGCAATAATGGCAACTAAAACCGTTGATCATTTATAATGAAAAGATAAAACTCCTTAACATTGCAACAAAATACTTTCTAGAACATGGTTTAAGCAAACCACTACAAAAAGGTTTTTTGAAAAAAATATTTCTTCCACAAGAAAAGAAAACATTAGTTGTCATAAATATTAAATTTGGAACTACGGAAGGGCAAAGGGAGAAACATGGCACCCATTGCAGAATAAATTCAATGATAAGCTTCATTTTAAAACATTAATTGAACTGAGAGTGGCAATAGAAGGATAGCCCTATGGAATAAAACCAAGCAGTTAGATAGATACAGACAACAAATTATGCAGCTCCTGTAAAGAAAAAGTAAGCTAGCTAGCATTTCAAGTCATTTCCAGTAATTCTCGAAGAATTATAAAACCCAGACAGACCATTCTGCTAAAACGAAATTATTCTAGAAAGAAAGTAGAATTATGGAAGATTCAACATATTGCTTCAACATATTAGGGAAATTAGAGGATGAATAATGCCACTTCCAGACTTCCTCCCTTCAAACCCCTCCCGCTCCCCCCCAATCCCCACCACTGATGAAAAAGAAGGAAAAAAAAAAAAAAAAAAGAAGAAGAAAAATGGAAATATTCATATAGAATTCAAGAACAAGAAACAAGGTCCAAAATAAAGGAAGGAGGGGTGACCTCAGAGGCTGCTTCTCCAAGAGTAAGCAAAATGGCTTGTTCAAACTCCCTATAGGATTCATATATCCTGCTACCTTCAGTTACATGCAATCCACCTGCAGTTACTGCACGCTCAAATAAATTCCTCGCCTTCGTGATACCGTTTGCAGAACATTGTTGAACCAATGGATCATGCTCTTGAACAAAACTAACATAGTCAATCCATAACGCAACAGACTGCAAAAAATTGATATCATGATCAGTTTCCTTCCATTTCAATCAGACCTAGAAAACCCATTACTCTTACCAACAGGCTCTAGAAGAAAAACACAGTCTGAAATGCAACTGTAAAGCACGCTATGAAGTAGATTAACGTGAACTTAGAAACTTGCTGAAAGGATAACTAGCCCTACATTTAAGAAATAAAAGCACATCTACGAAGTTGAATATGTAACAGCTTTGTTATGACAAGTGTGAAGGCCTTGTCAGATTTATTCATATATTGTACCATTTTTTTAGTCTGCCACCACTATTACCCTTTGATGACAGTGAACCCACCTTGGTATCACCTCACCATGGATAAGTGATTGGCAGTGGATGTGTGGATCATTAAACTCTCATAGTTTCATCAACCAAAATTTCCAATTAAACTTACAACATTTAGTTTATGGATCACCACACAGAATTTCAAGTTAAATTTAAAATGGGAACACATAAGAGAGTTCATGTATATACTTGCAATCCCTCAATTAAAGTTACAACCTAAAAATACAACCATCAAGTTACCACAAGGTTAATTTGATGAATCTTCTTATTGACATTCAACGACAATTCAATTTCCAGAGCCTTAATCATGATTGGCTTTTCTGTTAGAATGATTCAAATAATTATCCTCCACGATTACAATAAAGATATAACCAATGGAAGCAACAAATGTATCTATTTCTTGGAACCACTACCAACCGAATAATCTAATTGCAAAATAGTAGCTGCAGTGTTAAATTAATCAAAAGGTCAAAACAGACTGGAACTACCAACCAAATAATCTGAGATCCCTCGTTCATACAGCGCCTCAATTGCTGGTACTGACTCAGGTCTGCATAGGAAAATAAGTTTCTCTCAAAATAAAAGAAAAATTAAAATCTAATTAAAACAAGACACATAAAAGAAGCTCTTAACCACTTTAGCATTATAGACGCTAAATCAATGTGAACCATTAAAAACATACATTGGGGAGAAAAAGAAAAGGATCGTATGTAAACAAAAAGCCATTGGTTCAAATATTGTACGCTAAAGTTTGGCTATAGCTCCTCATCATTACAGAAGAATTAATTTACAGCATCTCCTTCACCACACTTCCCAGTAATGGAATCAGCATCTATGGGTTCTACAAGACATTATATCTATCAGAAAAAATGAAGAAAATGCAAAAGAAGAACTTTGATTCACAGGAATCATGCTCAACATATGAAATATATCTAGATGAGTGGGAATACTATTTATACTATTTCTGGATTTCCCACATCCAAAAGACTATCTCTAAACTCATCATAGCTAACTTCACCGAATCTATTTCAGCTATATGGGGAAATGAAAATACCCACGCCCAATCCCAAGAAACAAAAAAAGGAAGAAGAAAGAGAAAACACTGCTCAGTGCATATTCAAAAAAGCAAAAAAATGTTGAAAGCTTTTTGGGTGAATATGTCAAACACAATACAGAGATAGTAAACAGATTAATTGAAACCAATCATGAAATATAGAGTTAAGAAAAAGAAAGAAGAAAGAAAAAACATTGCTTGGTGCAAATTCAGTAGGCAAACAAAATACTAAAAGCTTATTAGCTGAATATGACACACAATTCAGAGATGCTTAAACAGATTGATTAAAACTGATAAGAGTGTATGAAGTAAAATGGGTCGCAGAAAAAGCACCTTGAGTTAAGTGTAGTCTCATCTCTAATCCACTCCCGCCACATATCAGGACTGAGTGGAAATAAAGCACTCATTGCATCCCTTGCTTGTCTCAGCTTCTCTATGTCCCCTAGCTTCCTTAGAGCTCTAATGTACTATGGAATACCAACACAACACACACCATCAGTCGCTTGAAATGAAAAGAACAGAACACATAGAACCATCATATGAAGTTAGTTAAGAAACAATGAATCGGTTAGTCACAAGAGAACCATAAAAACAGTCTTAAGCAAATTCAAGGAATAAACTAGCCTAATACAATCAACACGAGCATTTAGTATTTGCAAGCAAATAAATCACCCGAATTAAAAACTCATTTAGCACTATAGAAAAGAAAGCATTTGTCTATGTTTTCCCCTGTTTATTCAAAAACTAGGATGCAAGTATCCAGAATTAAGGAATATAATCTCGAGAAACTGCAGGCTGGCTGACAGTCCTCAGTGAAGAAATGCAGGTAGTGCAGCATATTATAACAAAACAAGTAAAAGAATCAAATTCAAGAACAGACTAAATGTATCAGTGCAAGAGAACATATTGAAATCCAAAACATAAAGCATCTTTTTTAAAAAAAGAAAAAAGAAAAATCCATCACGGGAGTCAATAAGAAAACAAACACACTACAACAAGAGCAAATAAGGTAAAACCAGGCATTAAGACAAGAGCGGTAAAGTGCAACAGTACATTAACATGAGCATCGTAGTCAGAGGGATTGTTCGAAAGCGAAGCTTCTAGGGTTTGAACTTCGAGGTTCAGTTGGGTATCGTCATCAGAATCGGAGTCTGAACTGGAGTCTAAGTCAGACTTGGAGTCGGGAAGAGTCGTGGTAGGGTTTTCAGAGTCGGGAATGAAGTGGTCGTCGTCGTCCTCGTCGCCGGCGGTTCTCCTGGCTTCTACTTCCATAGATTGAGCAGCAGCTTCAGCTTCCGCCATTTTCTCACTTCTCTGGGTTCTTTTTAGTTTTTACAAAAATGTAACCGAATTACACTCGACTCAAGGCGATCAGAGCAATCGTCTTAAGGGTGTTTTTAAGATTAGAGTTCCTTTTTCTTTTTCTTTTTTTCTGAGTTAACTAATTTTTTAAATTTGGGTGAAAATTTTAAAAAAATATATATGAAAAATTTATCTAATAAATACTATAAAAAATATATTTTTATAAATCTCATAATATAATTATTAAAAAAAAAATTAATTGATATCTATTTTTATAGTCTTTATTTTTTTTTTAAGTTAATTCATAATAAACAATAATGTATTAGTTATTATCTAGGCAAATTGGCATAAATAGTTTCCATACTATAATCATTTGGTGATATTAATTCTTAAATTATGTAAAATTAGTCTTTTATTAAAA
>JAXGGT010000054.1:1496948-1509314 GCA_035583425.1 Marsdenia floribunda | reverse complement strand
TGATCTTAATTGGATTAATTGGACTAAAGGATTAAACACACGGATTTAATGGTATAATTCATTTTAGGAAAAGGGATAGAGATATTATTTTGGTGAAGCGATAATAAATGTAGTGAGAGAGAGAGGGAAAATTCGTCATTTTAGTCCCTAAATTAATTTTGTTTAGATAAAGGGTCCCTATTTTTTATTTTTGGATAAATGAATTTTCTTTTTTTTTTCGTTTGGACAAACGGGTCATATTTTTTATTTTTGGATAAAAGAATCACTATTTTTTTATTTGGATAAATGGGTCATTTTGACTAATTTTTATCTAAAAATACAAGAAGAGAGGAGAGAAATCATGAGAAATTTAAAAATAAAATAAAATAATTATCATCACAATATGTAAAATAATAATAAATCATGTAAAACTAACACTTTTTTCTAAATAAAATTAGTCAAAAAGATCCGTTTGTCAAAACAAAAAAAGAATGAGCATTCACTTATCCAAAAATTAAAAAATAGGGACCCCTTTATCCAATTAAAAAAAAGATAGAGATTTGTTTATCCAAAAATAAAAAACAAATACCTTTCGAGAGAGAAAGAGTCCCCATTCCTTTGTGCTTTTCAATTTTCAAGGCCTTTTTCCCTTAAAAAAAAGGTCATTTCACACACAATATATATATATATAGCCTCTACTTACTACCTGCCTGCATCATTGCCTTTTCATGCCAAACCACTTATAATTTGCTGTAAATGTTGATTTCTCTACTTAGAATTTGTGCGGAAACACTTAATATCATGAAAAATTTCATGTATCTCCAACTTTTGCAGTCATTAAATTTTATTATTTTTTTTAAGTACAGTACTTGAAGATTTCATAATTAAAGATTCACCACCTGCATTATTTTTTTCTCGAATTAGGCTTCATTTGTCTAGGTATTTTTAATGTACAAAAAAAGAAAAAAAAAAAAGAAAAAACCTTTTTAAATATATATATATATATATTTTTTTTTTTTTGAGGATGCACGAAATCAAATCCATAACCTATCGGGGGAGGAGATTGATACATGCCACTAGGCCATTGGCCTCGTGGCATATATATATAGATATTAAGGGTATATTTGGATAAGCTTTGTATTAGAAAAAAATAGTCTATTCGAGACAAATTATCATTTAAAATGAATGTTGTTTTCTATTTTTTTTTTAAATTGAATTTTATGTTGGAAAAAGTGAGGGTTAAATATATAGGTTTTATAGATATAATGATTATGTGTGTAAGAGAATGTTTATTTTGAGAAATGTGTGTAAGAGTGATTTTATTAATAATATATATTTTTTAAATAGGATGGGACCCACACCTTTTATATGTGTGTTTTATAAATGTGTTTTTGGGGGACAAATTTTTTTTTCAAAAAAAAACGGTGTTCAAATATCCTGGTTGGTTAATTAGAGACAAAAATTTTTCACTCAATTCTAATCTACAGCGTATGCACATACACCCTAAAAATTTTGAAAAAAAAATCTCTCTTGGTGGTTCCAATTGTCCCAAAACCATAATGTCTTTTTCTCTTACGTAAATATGGTTTTCCTGGGTTAGGAAAGGTGTAAATGTGTGTGCTTCCAAGTTCTCATGTCACACTGGAATTCCCAACTCTTGAGCACAGCAAAGAAAGTGATTAACCAAAGCCAACTGCAACAAATCCATGCACACCTCATTCAAAGCTCCCTCCACCATCACAACTACTGGGTGGCACAACTCATCCATCTCTGTACCCGCGTCCACGCGCCACCAAGCTATGCCGTCAGTATCTTCAGTTCAGCTCATGAACCCAATGTCTATGTTTTCACCAACATGTTCAAGTACCATACCGAAAGGGGTGCTAAAGATGATGTCTTTGCTCTCTTTCATCAGATGCAAAAGCTTGACGTGAAGCCTGATGCATTTGTGTATCCCTTGTTGATAAAATCAGCCGGTAAGGCTGGAATTGTATTCCATGGTCATGTGTTGAAAATGGGTTTTAGTTGTGATAGATATATCCGTAACGTAATCATGGATTTATACGGGAAGTATGGCCCGATTGGGACTGCGAGGGAACTATTCGATGAAATTCCTGAAAAGAGTTTTGCTGATTGGAATTCGATTATTTCTGGGTACTGGAATTGGGGAAATGAAGTGGAGGCGAAGAAATTGTTTGATTTGATGCCGGAGAAGGACGTGGTTACCTGGACTGCTATGGTGACTGGGTACTCGAAAATGAAGGATTTAGAGACAGCCAGGAGGTATTTTGATGAATTGACTGAAAAAGGTGTTGTTTCATGGAATGCAATGATTTCGGGCTATGCTCAGAATGGGTTTACTGAAGAGGCTATGAAATTATTCAACAAGATGCTGAGTGCTGGGATCAGGCCGGATGAAACAACTTGGGTTGCTGTTATTTCATCCTGTTCATCCCTTGGTGATCCTGACTTAGCCGAGTCACTTGTCAGGATGATCAATGACAATGGCATTCATCTAAATAGTTTTGTTAAAACTGCACTACTCGATATGTATGCAAAATGTGGGTACCTACAGATGGCCAGGAAGATTTTCGATGAGATGGGTGTAAACAGGAATTCGGTTACTTGGAACGAAATGATTGCTGCTTATGTGAGGGTTGGTGATTTAGCTTCAGCAAGAGAGCTCTTTTATCAAATGCCTGAAAAGAATGTTATCTCATGGAACACAATGATTGCTGGTTGTCAACAGAACGGAGAATCAGCAATGGCCTTGGGAATCTTCAAGGAGATGATAGCTAATAAGGATTTAGAACCAGATGAAGTCACAATGGTTAGCGTGATCTCAGCTTGTGGCCATTTAGGGGCCTTGGAACTGGGCAACTGGGTTGTGGACTTTGTAACTGCAAACCAGGTGAAGTTGAGCATTTCAGGGTACAATTCTTTGATATTCATGTATTCCAAGTGCGGAAGCATGGAAAGTGCAAAGAAGATTTTTCAAGAACTGGGAAGAACACGAGATGTGATTTCTTACAATGCCATGATCACAGGTTTTGCAGCTTATGGCAGTGGCACTGAAGCTCTTGCACTGCTGACACAGATGGAACAAGAATGTATCGAACCGGATCGCATAACTTATATTGGCATACTTACAGCATGTAGCCATTCAGGGTCGGTAGAAGAAGGGAGAAAGGTGTTTGAATCAATTAAGGTACCAGATATCGATCACTATGCCTGTATGGTTGATTTATATAGTCGAGTGGGTAAACTAGATGAAGCAAAAAGATTGATAGATAGTATGCCAATGCAACCCCATGCTGGAGTTTATGGTTCACTTCTGAATGCTAGCCGAGTTCACAGAAGAATAGACCTCGGGGAGTTCGCTGCAAACAAGCTCTTTGAGCTTGAACCTTGGAATTCTGGAAACTACGTTTTACTTTCAAATATATACGCAAATGCAGGAAAGTGGGAAGATGCAAACCGGATCAGACGCTTGATGAAGATAGAGAGAGTAAAGAAAACAACAGGATGGAGCTGGGTGGAGCATGGAGGAAAGATGCACAAGTTTATAGTTGGTGATCATTCACATGAACAATCAGTTGGAATATACAGGGTGCTATCTGAAATAAAGGAGAAGATGAGGAATTCTGGGTACATACCAGATAGAAGCTGTGTTCTGAGGGATGTGGAGGAGGAAGAAAAAGAAGAGATGGTTGGAACTCATAGCGAGAAACTGGCGGTTGCTTTTGCCATTCTTGTTACTGAGCCCGGATCGACCATCAGGGTAATGAAGAATCTGAGAGTTTGCAGGGATTGCCACACGGCTATTAAGATAATCTCAAAGTCAGAAGGTAGGGAGATAATTGTAAGAGATAATAATAGATTTCATTGCTTCAAGGAGGGCGTGTGTTCTTGCAAGAACTATTGGTAGGTTTTTGTCTCCAAAGATATTCTTGCAAGAACCATTTTCCAGACCACTAACCATAGCCACCGGATCCTAATAAGGCAAAAGAAACTAAATTATAATATTGCACTCCTTAATATACATACTTTGAAAGGAGCAATGGAATTGTAATATAATTCAACTTCTAGCTTGGTATTGATCAAGTGAATGTGAAAATGAATAGAGTATATAATGATGAAATAGAAGTATTAATATATTATTAATTTAAAAAAATGACAAATGAATTGAGGTGTGAAGAATTGGATAACGAGACTGAGGGCAAGTAAACACACAGATTCTAACACTAACATATAATGCACGCAATCAAAAATGATTTATGGGACAAGATTCAGAAGTATATATTATCTGAAGCAAAGAAAAACAAGTCCATAAAGCTAAGATCCCATCACAGGAACATCCTAATTAATTTGACACAAGCATGATCTTTTCACCTGGAAATATAAAACTAAGAGTTCTAAACCTTGTTAACACCATCCATCCATTTGACTGATAGTATCTTCAACGTCAGAGACAGAATTCAGGCTCTAGGCCTCTTGCTGCAGTTAGGGCACTTGTACTGCTTGATATGCTCAGCTTTTGCTGGAGTAATCTTCACACATTTTCCATGAAACCATTTCTCGCAAATATCACAGCAGATCCAGAATTCATCATTTGCATAGTTTTCGCCACAAGCCCCACAGAGTGTTCCACCCTGTTCATCTTCGTCTTCCTCTTCCTCACCACTCTCGTCGTCTTCTTTCACAGGCAGCTTTACACCTTTATACTGAGACTCTGGTTGCCGGGGTTGCTAACAAAAGAAGCACAAAATAGACATCAAATACAAATAAAACATTTTAAAAAAACTAGTTCCTTGAGCAACTTCACTTACTGCTATTTTTGAGGTAAATTTGCTTTTGCTGCTATTGTTTGGATTGGCAGCCTCCTTTGTTGCCTTACCATTCCCTGTCACTTCCTCATATACAGTGGGTAGGTCATTTATCATCTGGAAAAGCCTCTTCCTGAAGACAAGAAATTCCAATAATTAGTACGATTGTCAAAACTTATTGTTACACTAATTTAATCAAAACAAGAATGGAACTTGGTGGCAGAGCTTCATAACTATCACTGGCAACCCAAACAAGAGTAGAACATTCATTCCATCTGAGACGGGAAGGAAACAATGACTTACACCAGGGAGCTTCAACTAGCCTTCCACGATACATACAGTCAATTATCTTTGGTTTCTCCCTAACGCTATTTTTTCATGTGTTTTAGATTAATTTTCCATGACAATCATAAATAATCAAGAAGTTGTAACACCAAATGCTACCTGAAGCAAAACTAGAGAGATTAAATAACTCACAAGCAAATAGTAAACCAGAAAGGAGAAGTGCAAAAACACCCACCATTATGTGAAATAACCTTAATAGTACAGAGATATATGCAAGCTACTGGAAACATCCAAAGCAAAAAACTTTATTGCTATGCCAATACTCTCTTGAAGACACATTGAAAATAAAAAAATTTAGTTTTACAATCCACTGTGCTTTGAAAGATGGACTTTCCAAGAAACAATTCATAATGGTAATAGGAGAGTGAAAAATGCTGAACTATGAGACTCACTTTTAACAATGTATAGCACCATTCATTAAACAATGTTGAGTAAATAGTTTGAATAACAATATCTGAAAGATCCATTAACTACTTAAATATTGAGTCTTGAAACTTCTAAATTTAAAAAGCCTATCATATCTTCTGACTAAAGCCAAAACCACGCTATTAAGTTTCCCTTTTCTTCTTGTTTACGTACTATGTTTATTACCCAAAATATATTAAGAAGGCAGGAAGAAAAAAAAATACAAAAGCCTCTCTTTAACATAAGGATGAAGAAAAACCTCATGATACCAAATTGCATTTATCAATAAAAGTGTAAGAACAATCAAACTTAGCAGTAAACAATCACCAGGAAGAAGAAGGGAAAAAAAAAAAAAAAAAGGATAATTATCAGCGTCCAACAAGTAGAAATTTTGGTTTATGAAATGTTTCTATCATTAAAGCTTAAGGGAAAAAAATTTTGAAATGCATCTAAGAATCTCTAGATCTGATATTACCTATCACTCTTTCCAAACCCAAACCGAGCACCAAAATAGAAAGCTACAGAAAGCAACCACGAATCACTGTGAACTGCAACAAGTGATAACCAGTCCTTCTCTTGCATTCCATCCCTAGCAAAGTTTATGCCCAACGCTGGCTCAGGAAGTTCAGGAGGTACTTCCTCAACAGGAAGGTTAACTTCCCATGACCCATTGGGGAGGCCATACAAGCACAAGTTTTCCTTGTCTGCAGGAAAGTAAATTGATTCAATACCGTTACATACTTCAGTATAACTCATTATCAACAAGCAAAAGAACAATTTCTCTCAATAATGCAGACAGCTTCAAGTAACAATAAGAAGCAATAAAATACAATAGAGTATGTATAACTAGCAAGAAAATTGTAAAGTTTCAGCTCCTCAAGAAATGTTAGTATAAATTTTCTGACAACCAAAGAAAAGGATAATTACTACTGTAAGGAAAAGGAAATTTTCCAAAAGCAATATAAATTTGATACCTTACTCGAATAAAGAGGGGAACACTGGGTGCAGAGAGACAAGAAAACATACTCATGATTATTAGATTGTTGCAGAAAATCAGCGGCTTGATTGGGGAAGAAATTAACCATACTGATATTCATTTGGAGGGAAAGAGAGGTTAAGCCATAAGTTACAAACTACGGAATCATCTCAAAACAAGCCAGCATGATTGGGGAAGATAGTTAACCAAACAAATATTTATTTGTTAAAAATATAGGAATGGAGAAAATGACCAATGTGCTACTACTAGTCTAAAAAATCATCTTAAAACAAAGACTAGTTTGATTAGGGAAAAAACTAACAGCAATTTTTAAAAAATCCTATTTGCAAAAGTTAGCTTCAAGATTGAAATGGATGAAACAAGAGACGAGGATTACACAACAAGCTTCAATTAATAAACAGAAAGACAGGCTGAAAATTTGAATTCAGCTCCCATAACAAAATACAAGCATATACAATTAGATAGTAAGATCCACCAGAGCTTGAAATCACAATACCTGCAGTCCAAACCCAATTAAATATTAAAGCAAACATTATATCACATAAACATAATACTCACTTGCAAACAAGAAGTCAGCCAATGGATAACATAATTGAAATATTTCTATGGTTGTACTTCCTGAACCCAGAGATGCCATATTCATAACATCTAAAATTGCACTTCCACCTCTCCATGATGGAATTAGGTTAATCCCAAACATTTATACGACAAAAGTGAACCACAACATGTGGTAGGTCTTCCTAATCTTCCTGTCAATATCAGAATTGACAGCACATTTTGCAACAAAATCATGATTCATGTCCCAAAGAAAAAAAATGATACAAAAACTTAAAGCATTTGAAAATAAAAGTCAAACCAAAAATTACTTTTTTAAAAGAAGATTATTGGAAAAAGAATACCTAGGAATAAAGAGTGTTTTCCAGCAAAGTATAATGCTTTATTTCATATACATATGCAAATAGAATTAGTGCACCAGAACTTTAAGAAAGGTTTTAACAGTTTCTGTCAGGAAGTTGTCCTCCATTTCTTTTGACTGAAATATACAACCTTTTAACAATAGAATACTTGATGGTATTCAGTTTATCAAACATGCTGCAAAACAGCAATACAAGTGTCAGACATCAAACTTGGAACTAAGACTAAAATGGCCAAATAACAAGTTTTTACAGAGAAGATGCAAGGAATATAAACTGCACAAAATAAATCATAGCCGAAATGTAAGAGCATAATACTCCAAAGTTGCAATGATCTAACACCAAGAAACCAAACGTAAAATACTACGAGGGTACACCTTTATCATTCAAAGCTACAATCAAGTTCCTAAATTCAAAACACAGGATATATTATGGTAGGTTTTAGAAAATTCATGTAATTGAAGAAGCAGGGGAAGCAAGAACAGGAACGGGATTCTAAAATATCTTTTTTTTTTTTTTAAAAAAAAAAAAAAAAACGAGATAAAACTCACCAGGATCACATTGTTGAAAGAACTTATCAACCTCTGCCCACAAGCGAAAAAAAAAAAATAAAAAAAATAATTAGAACAATACTACCGCAATTCAGGAATAAAAATATCTACAAACACGGAAAGCTATATATTACAATACATGCATTAGATACAGAATTATAGTTATGAATACGCATCAATAGCATGCAACAGGCATATCGTTTCTGGTCCATTGTTGTTATAAATTACACACAACTTCCCGCAGTTACATACTCAAAAATAAATCTCGTACCCCGAGGAAATGACTCAATTTTACTAAAGAAGAAGAAAAAGGAAAACAAACAAAATAATTTCTAAAACCTATAACAATTATGTCCCAACATAAAATAAACCAACAGCACAACAAGGAAAAGAGTAAAGAGAAGAAACGGCAGCGCGGACCTGCTGTAAGAGCTTTGATTAGGCCAGCCCTACGCCCCTTGTAATCGTTGAAAACTTCCTCCACAGTCCTGGGTATCGGATGCGGGATTGGTTCCATATTTCCCTTCCACTACAGTCCCAAAAAAAATTCAAGAAACACACAAACTCCAAAATCTCTCCACAGTCCTAATCCAACACACTACTAACCAATCGAAATTAGGGTTTTTCAGGACTTAGGGTTTCTTTTTCATTTCAAAAAAGGACAAAAAGAAAAAAATTTATCCAAGATATTATTATACTACCACTTCATTACATACAGATGCATATATGGACATACAGGTAGAGGAAGAGAGTATAACGGGAAAAAAAAAAGTATAGAAAGAGAAGAAGAGGAAACAACAGAGAGAGAGAGAGACAGACAGACAGAAGAGAGAGAACCACTGAGAGGAAACAGCGGGAAGAGAGAATGATAGGGAATGACTAATAAGGGTTTTAGTGAAAATGTATTTCTAAAGGTCAGCGTTTTATTTTATTATTTTATATTTCTCTCTCTCTCTCTATATATATATATATACAATTAAGTGTATCTATATATCGTGTAGATCTAGGTTGTTACGTGGCCGGATTTGATTGGTTCTAAAGGGAGTCCGGGGTGGTGTGGGGTTGGGTGGGTAGCGAAAACGAATTGTAATTTGTTGCTTTGTTTTTGTTATTTCCATTTTTATTTTCTTCTTTTCCTTTTTTGCTTTAGTATTTTATAATTAGGAAAATAAAATAAATAAATAAATAAAATAAAATTATTGAAGAGTTTTTGATTAGTATATCCATTAAAAAAATAAGTATTTATAGAAAAGGAAATTAAAAAAGGTATTATTTATTTTTTAAAATTAATTAAAAGGTATTATAATAAGATAATTTTAGGAAAAAAAAAGAAAGACATTTCATAGATATTTTTTTAAAAAAAATTTGAAAAAAAAAGTGAAAATACCAAAAATAATTTAAATTAATACCATTTAATCTACACTCTCTTTAAAGTAACATTTAATTTGATTTAATTTTAAATTTTTTATTGTTATATTAAGAAATTAAGGTAATTTTTTTAATAATTATATATTTAATATTTTACGATTTATTTTTATTAATTATTAAAAAAATTTATTTTTTTCAAAATGTTTATATTTTTATAGTTTTAAAATTTGAAGTATTTTTTACTTTTATTATGTCTCGAACTCATAATATCTCAAATCACAGATCATATTACCAACGTTATTGACATGCCTAAAAGATTGGGATGCCAAAATTAACCCTAATTTTTATACATTTAACAGTATAATTTTTTGTTTCAACAGAAATTCAAGAAGTTGAAGTTCCGCACCATAAGCAGCTGCAGCCTTTTTTGCTGATTAGTAGTATTAGTTCGCGCCTCCACCACATCGGCCAGCAGGGGTGGTGGCGGTAACTCACTCAAAATTTCCTCATAGCTTCTTCAGCTTACGGTCGGTATTATTGAAACCTTATACAGGCATTTTTACATACTGTTTGAGCATGAGCTTCTTCTTTGAGCTTATATACTTACCACCATGCATTGCTGAAGTGAAGTTCTGATTTTTTCTGCTCCACAAAGAAAGGGTTTTTTTTTTTTTTTTTTAAAATGAGATATGGGTTTTTCTTTGTTTGCAGATTCGGGCTGAATTGGATAGGCGTTAAAATTTGGCATGCTTCAGTTATGGGTTAGCGCGTTCTCTGGCAAAAGGACTCGTGGTGGTTTTGGACTCCTCTCAATTACCGCCACAACACTGCAAGGATGTAGCAAGAACCCAGCTGTTAAATTCTGTGCAACTCAAGAAATTACCCATTTTGGCTCAGCTGATGTTCAACGGGAAGAAGGTACAGCATATGCAAAAGCAGTGCGAATTTTTATCTATTTGCATAATTAAGGACAAATTGCTCATTTTTTATTTTATTTAATTTTATTTATTTCATTGTTTGTGTTTCTTGTTTGTCGTGGAAGATTTTTTCTTTCATTTTTAGGGTATCTTATATTCTCAGGTTCATTACTGAACAGCCTTGCTGAAACTTGTACGGTAACAAGATGTTTGGTGCCAAGCTACGGGAAACTGCGGCATTTCCCTCATCCATTGCTATTTCAGAATGTGGGACAGTTTTGTACTTTTTCTGGCCAAGAAATGCAAGACAAATTACAGGAATTTTCTGCTACTTGTAATGATGTCAAAAGTGATCATAAAGAGTCTGATTTTGATACTAAGGCTGAAGCTGGTGTGAAAGAACCAATAATTAAGCCTGGGAAACCAATTGATTTCAGTAAAATTGATATTCATAAACTTCCTACGGTCATTATCATGGGACGTCCTAATGTTGGGAAGTCTGCATTATTTAATCGGTTAGTTGTGCTTGTAATTCTATATATCATCCAAAATTCGCATTAAGATTTCATTCTTTATTTTACAAAGTTACTTGTGATCTATGTGATGTGGTTGATATCTAAATGATTAATTGGTTCTTTGAATTGAAGCTTGATAAGGAGGAGGGAGGCGCTTGTGTATAACACTCCAACTGACCATGTTACGCGTGACATTCGAGATGGAGTTGCCAAATTGGGTGATTTGCGGTTTAAGGTATTGGATTCTGCTGGTCTGGAGGCTGAGGCTTCTTTGGGTTCTGTTCTTTCCAGAACTGCAGAAATGACTAAAAATGTGCTGGCACGGTCTCAGTTCGCACTCTTTATGATAGATGGGAGGTTAGTATCGTTAATTAGGCTTTTGCGGATGCGTACTGGTTCGTTTAAGATATCCACAATACACTTACATCACTTTTGTAGATAAACAGGATCTTAGGAAAAACTATATTTCAAATAAATTTGTTGGACAAGGTAGAAACTATGATGGTAAATCATTAAAGAATTTCAAGATGAGATAGAATATGAATGCAACACCTCCATTAAAGGTGCATGCATTTAGCGGCCACCAACTAACCTTGAAAAGGACATGCGAAGGTTCAGTAGAAGCTGAATGTCTACTACCTCAGAAGTTTAGAGATAATTGATTCCCTTTCTTCTTATTAACTGCTCTGTAACTGCTTCAATACCTTGAAATTTTGCACCTGACAAAAATTAGTCATATTTTGATCTAATATTTTGTATAAGCCTTTAATTCAGTGTTCTACTTTTGCCATTAGAGATGGGTTGCAGGACATGGATTTGGATGTGGGAAGGTGGTTGAGGAAGTGGGCACCTGGAATCAAAACAATTGTGGTGATAAACAAAGCTGAAATGCTTGATGCTTTTTCTGGTTCTTTAGCTGCATCTATTGGGGAAGCTTATTCATTAGGATTTGGGGATCCTGTGGCTTTGTCTGCTGAAACTGGAATTGGTATGTCAGAACTTCACGAAGCTCTTAAGCCGCTGCTTGAAGACTATGTGCTTCAAGTGTTACCTGGTAAGAAGTTTATGCTTATAGTTGACATTCAACATGTGCTTCAAATTTGTGTTTTTTTCTTGTAAATACTAAGACAAAAGTAAATGCCCTAGAGTGAAATATGGTTCTGGATGTTGGAATGGAATTTCTTCACCTAAGGATTCCCAGAAGTACTTTCGTACATGTTTTTCAGTTCATTTTGTGGCTTTAGGTCTGATTTGTAGTATCTGGATTGGTCCTTCAGATAAGCCTGCATTTATTCACAATCTTATTCTGAATTCTTTTCTTCTGGTATTCTATTTATACATATATATATATATATATAATGGAGAAAAGTAAAAAGAAAAGGAGGTGTCTTACTATTTAAATTCATTTTAGATGAAGGCAATGATGATAATAATCCTTGCATAATTGAGGAGGCTAGAGACGATGACCCTAAATCACCATTGCAATTGGCAATTGTGGGGCGACCAAATGTTGGAAAATCAACCCTGCTGAATGCGATATTGCAAGAAG